>JAQBSW010004001.1:0-74744 GCA_029291075.1 Eudiplozoon nipponicum
AATAGTGAAGCTAACATCATCTAAAGTCAACGACAATGCGACTTCAACGCTAACTCACACTATATAATATATATACCGAGTCTGTAAAGGATACTAACACTATGGCTATTGTGTTAGTAACCGATACCAACATTATTGTACTCGATGAGGTACCTGGATACTAACACTATGGTTTCCGAGTCGGTACATGATACCAACCTGATGGATATCAATTTATGCTATAGTTCACCGAAATTGAGAATTACAACAATTTCCGAACACCTGTTACTCCAGTTAAATCCATACACTCTGGCCTTGATCGATATCAGTTATCACATTTCGCGGTAAGCATGACATCATTCAATTCAATATATTACAGTTAAATACTGTTTGTTGCGAAGAACTAATATATATGCAAGTATGTATTAGGTGTTGCGAACCTAGTAACAAATTAGTTCAGTTGTGACCAGAAGGATAAACCAAAGGCAGCATGAACGGAAAGTATAATCTCATGCACATTCGTTTCGTGCTTACTGGCGACTCATCAGTAGGAGCCGGTATTACGCCCTTTAACCACTATATATTTGGTCGAAGAATGTGGAATAATAGGACGGTACAATCTCCTAGACGAATGTGTAAACCTGCAATAGTGAAGCTAACATCATATAAAGTCTACGACAATGCGACTTCAACGCTAACTCACACTATATAATATATATACCGAGTCTGTAAAGGATACTAACACTATGGCTATTGTGTTAGTAACCGATACCAACATTATTGTACCGAAAAGGTACATGGATACTAACACTATGGTTTCCGAGTCGGTACATGATACCAACCTGATGGATATCAATTTATGCTATAGTTCACCGAAATTGAGAATTACAACAATTTCCGAACACCTGTTACTCCAGTTAAACCATACACTCTGGCCTTGATCGATATCAGTTATCACATTTCGACCAAATATATAGTTAGTTAAAGGGCGTAATACCGGCTCCTACTGATGAGTCGCCAGTAAGCACGAAACGAATGTGCATGAGATTATACTTTCCGTTCATGCTGCCTTTGGTTTATCCTTCTGGTCACAACTGAACTAATTTGTTACTCGGTTCGCAACACCTAATACATACTTGCATATATATTAGGTCTTCGCAACAAACAATATTTAACTGTAATATGAGCATTTAACTCTACAAGCCGAAAAAGTTGTGCTGTTACCAAGTGGACAGGTCAAAATTGAGGAACAAGATGAAACGAAAGACAACACTCGATATATTGACATTCGTACATGTAACAGCCAACAAAGCGAAAAATTGGTTAACTCTCAATCCATTAATATAAGATTGACCAGATTCCAGACATCACTTATCAATACAACGAGAATGACCCCTACATGCAAACATACACACACAGACGCATACGCATATACACTAACGAATCAGCCCAAACAAGAAAGAGAAGTAAAATCGAGTCAGACTAGGTACCACTCAACTAATCAGATTAAAACACAATATGAATATAAATGAAAGATTGTAAATTAAATTCTATTAGTCTCGAAATATATGACCATTATCCATTTTGTAATCAATTTTTTTTTATTCCTAATAAGAAATATACTATGAAATATTCGTTAATTTATCATATATAAGAAACGTTTCTTTCGCAGTCGTCCTCAAATATCTACTAATGAATATATCTTTATATATAAATAGAGAAGCAAAACAAGATAGAAATATGTGAACATAGAGAGAGTGTGGCAAACGGAAACCAATCAATTGCGCGCGTCACCTCCAGTTCAAGCTGAATGCCTGGATATGCTTATTCTGCTTGCATAAATCCGGCTGTAATTTGTTTATCCACAAGGCTTCGTTTTTGGTTAACTCTCGTTTGTTATTGCATTTAGTAATTATCTTAAATGCTACGTCTGGAGAATATACGTGTGAGGTTTCAACCATGTGTTGCGCAATTGCAGACGTGTATTCACCATTTGATCTAAATTATGCGTTTAAGCTGCCATGTTATCTTGTTCAAATAATTGACCGCCTGGTTGATCGGCCTACGTAAGTTGATGGACAACTTGCACATGTGTATGGGTAAATAATATCTGTTGTAGAGATTAACGACTGTTTCTCTTTGATTGCTGGTAAAGGCAAATGTTTTACCTTAACACTCGTAGTTTAGCTGCATTAAATGTGCGTGTTAAAGTAGCTTCAACTTTCATTTGTGCTATTCAGAAATCTGCATCCACATTAAATGGGATGTATTCAGGTTTACAGCTTCCTTTTCTGGTCCGAAATACGTCTGTTTGTGTTGTTTTTGCCTATTAATAATTGATTCAATTAATTATCTATGATATACGTTAAATCGTTAGATGCTTTATTATATTCGCTGTCTTTTGAATCTGGACAATTCTTGAAAAGCAGCCACGAACTGCTGATAATTTATATTGAAACGGTACAAAATTGCATTAATGCAAATACTGTGCAGACCAGTTTGGTTTGTGGTAAATTGTTCCATTTAATTTACCATAAGTTTCTTTCTTTAGTAGAACATCTAAGAATGCTAGAAAATAATCTTTCTCGTGCTCAGACGTGAAACCGATATTCTTATGCGTTTTGTTGGAACTTTGAAGGAATGTCCATGATTGCGACCTGTTCTTAGGAACAAGGAAAGTATCATCCACGCACCGTAAATATTGAGCACATTTACTAATGTCATTCCTTAATGATATGTTCTCTAGATGCTCTATCAAATCTCAGCCAATACTGGAGATCGGGGCTCCCCATAGCCACACCACAGTCTGTTTATGGATGCTTCCATTAAAACGAAACTGTACCTCTTTCGTGCATAATAAGATAAGCTTGCGTAGAGTGTGACCTGGCACCGGCGATGGTAATATGTCCTGTTCTACCGCTTGGACTATAATGTCAATGGTTTCACCAATTGGAATATTTGTAAACAAAGACGTAACATCAAAAAATACCATAATCTTTTCTTTAATATTTATATCTTGCATTTTGTTTACAAACTCAAAGGAATCGGCAACCGAATAATTAACTAGTAGTTTACGTAATAGTTTAAGTAAACCAAATTTTATAATCAATACTGGTAGGTTCTAAGTCAGCTGCTTATTCATATACCAATTTAAATGCTGCCTCAAAATCAACATTGCGTTTATTAGAAGGATGTATTCCATAATTTCGGCCCATCGATAGTGCCTCCATTGTTAGCTGATCGATTTGCACTTTTGATAAGTTAAGCACACGCTTATCAAGATCGGTCGGTATTAAATTACACAAAACTCCAGGTTTTGTATCTTTTTCCAATTTATTCAAAAATCTTCCTTTATTTTTCCTCCTAACTATTTTAAATCAAATGGTGCATACACGTCTGCTATTGCGTAACACATCATCGATACATCGCACGTATGTTCTCCAGACGTAGCATTCAATGTAATTACTAAATGCAAAAACAAAAGGGAGCTAGCCACATACGAAGCCTTATGGATAAAAAAATTTCAGCCGGTTTTATGCAAGCAGAAGAAGATCATACAAGCTTTGAGCTTGAACTGGATGTTACGCACGCAATTGATTGTTCACTTATTTCTATCTTGTTTTGCTTTCCAATTTATATATAAAATACGTTCATTAGTAGATATTTGAGGAGACTATGCAAAAGAAACGTTTCTTATATCTCATAAAATTTCTTTTTGTTTTTGCACACAGGAAAGGTAATAATGAATATATATATATATATATATATATATATATATATATGTATATATATAAATATATATATATATATAAAACCTACAATTCTCAAAATAGCGCAAGGATGTGCATATTTCCAACTTTAATTTTTAATTTACAGATATTCAACAGTTTAACAATAATAGCCGGGCTTAAACGCGATTTGGAAAATACAAATTTGTGAAATTTAGAAAAGTTGTGGGGCAATAAATAATTTTTAAGGAATACTTTTAAAACTGATTTCAGTTAGAGCAAACTTACAACTAATTGGTAACATAATGCTTTAAGCAAGAAACAGTGATATAATCGTATAATTTGCTTGCCTCAACTCATGTTAACTATTTTAAGATAGGTAGAATTTGAAGAGGAAATTCCATTCTGTGGCTGCATTAACTTTGTTTTTATAAATATTACAGATTGCGCGTTTAAGAAATAATTTGAAAAAATGAGAAATTATCGTTCGTAATTAAAAATTTGCTGCCTAAATTTAGTACATACAATTTGATGACATGTGTATTCGCGGAATTATTTAGTTATTTCAAAATAAATTAACTGGCTTTTCTCAACCAAATATATATATATATATATATATATATATATATATATATATCTATATAACTAGGAAGAAAAAGCTCATTAATAACAAAATGGATAATGACCATTTATTTCGAGAATACTAAACTTCGCTATCTAATCTTTAATTTATATACATTCTGGGTTTTCATTTGATTATTGGGGTGGCCACAAATATGAATTGGTTTTACTTCTATTTCTTGTTTTGGCTAATTGGTAAGTGTGTATGCGTTTGTGTCTGTGTGTGTGCCTGTTTGCATTTAAAGGTCATTCTCGCTGTATTGCCAAGTGATGTCTGATATCTGGTCATTATTGTATTGATGGCTTGAGTATTAACCATCTGTTCGAATTGTTCGCTGTTACGTGTAAGAGTGCTATTTTTCCGAGTGTAGACTTTCGTTTCACCTTTTTGTGCAAATTTGTGTTCTTCACTGTGTAACAACGCATGTATGGATTGCAGTTTTGAACTCCCATATTGTTTGGAAATTTTGGTCGCCGTATATGCATATGTTTTTTCCTCTTCAGTTTGTTGCCAATCCGATTGAATGTTTGTTGATTCTAATCGAGGGCCTGTTCGGTCTAGCCTGGATACTAGTAAATTTTTTGTTAAATTTTATATATATATATATATATATATATATATATATATATAATGATATATAGATGGACATGACTTGCTGACCTAGTCAATCTGTTCAGTCAATTGTTTGAATGTTTTCAAAGCGTTTGGACTAACACCGAGATTGAGAAAATTAATGAGTTCGTGCTCAATGCATTGTTCTGAGTTTCGTCAACTATGCGTCACATCGTATACACTACCTACAGCATATCAGTCGAAATAATCTCCTGGCTAACCGTATGTTCACCAAAAATGTAAAATGGTGTCGGAATGGCGCATGAAAAGATTAAATTTGATACAATTACCTTGTTCCATGCTAGTAAAAATTAAACGGCCGTATGAACTATGGATCACATAGCTATACCACCGGAAATACACACCGCTATTTTATCCGAGTTGCGTTACACTTTGTTTGAAAAATCCGATAAGAGCATATATAATTACAAAAATACTCAAAAGTATGTTTAAAAATTCAAACTCGCTATTTTCCATGATGTGTGTTATTGAGTGAAAAATAATCTGTTTAGTAGTCTGCAGTTAGATAATATCCAAATTTTTACCTTACAGTTAGTTTAATTTATTGCTATATTTCGTCCTAATGAAAATCATATTTCCACGTAGAATTTAAGCAGAATTTCACCTTGAAATAAAGTGTTATATTTTTATAAATAAATTGTCTATTTGATAATCGGCGAGTCAATTGGTTTTTATTTCATTATATATACCTACATTTGATCGGGTGATTTTATAAATTCTATGCCTTACTGTAAAAGCTATTGTATTTGTTAAAGTACATGGATAAAGTAGCGGTTATTTATGTGGATATTCAATTTCTGTTAGCAGAGCTTTTCGAAGTTTTATCCAATAACCAAGAAACAAATATATGAACTAGTGACAGAACACTTTCGACAGAAATGGAATAGCTGGGAAATTTATTCATCCTCATCTTGAGCAAAATCCTTTCTACAAATTTTTGGTTATGTTTGATTCTAGAAAATATAGACTTAGACTCGAAAACAATATCTGATGGATCATTGAACAAGTTTTTAAATAAGTTTTTTCAAAATTCATAAACCGTCTAGATATTTTATATCACCTTAGCTTTAATATGATTTTGTATAAACTATTTAATTTTAATATTAATACTATTAATCTAGAAAGGCGAGTAAAATAATAGTACCTACTGCCGCATAAAGAAAACATAATGCACTTATAGGAATTCTGTAGAAAGATTATTGCTAATTGCACTACAGGCAACCGGATTACTCTACAATTTATTAAACTAGATTGGATGCTTCTTCGGTTAAATTATAAGGAAAGATTTACGGAATTTATAACATGTTATATCGTAAAATCTTCTGAAATATTTGGATATTCCTCCTACAGTTTTATTGATTTACATTTAGAGGACAAATAATACAAATCGATTTTCTTAAAGTTTTTACATATCCTCAACTACAAATAAAATTCCAGTTATTCTATTTGATAAAAAATCTATCTAAAATATTCCAGCAATTCCAAATAAAGTTACATGTGTTCTCTACGATAAGAGAGAAAACATTATCTCCTAATTTTGTAATGATGACAAACTTGGTTAAAACGACGGAGTTTTAATTAGCTATTTTTCTTTGATAGGAGTATGTGGTTTACTTTGTTGCAAAACTTTAAACAATTGTTATCACCACCTGCGCAATCACGTTGATTGTTTAACTGTATTATTTATATATATATATATATATATATATATATATATATATATATATATATATATGTCTAATTAGACATATACTGTGTAATATTAAAAGGCATGGGCACTATAAATGTATATATATATATATATATATATATGTGTGTTGTGTGTGTTGTGGGTGAAGCTGCAAGACGTTAATGTTTGTGACTGCATAGAAATTGTGCAACCGACATTTTCAGTCAAGTACAATGTATGCGAGACTACTATAGGTGAGAGCCGCATATCTAAATTTGATTTCCATATATATTCAATGCGGTTTGATCCTCGATAGTCAATTTATCGTTGTACTCTGGGAATGTTCATAGAAAGTCAAAACGTGTCAGTGCGCGTGACTGATGGTACTTTGGCTATGTTCTTCAACGTCGGGTTAAATGCAATGGCGTTGGCGTTTAATTCAAGTTCGCAAACAAGATTCAAGCAGATTTTAACACCACCCGCGCAATCATTGATTGTTCAATTGTATTACACAGTAACACTGTTCGTGAATATTAGTTTTGTTAAATATCAATGTATTTAAATACCGATTTCTTAACATTTTATTTTCAGAAATAATTTTAATAATTAATGCAATATGCTTATATGTAAACTTAATTGTTATACAACAAGATAAATGAGCGAAGAAATGCAAAACTTGATGTTTCAAAATTACCTGATCCTTGTTGTTACTAATAAAAGTTAAATTTATGTTATTCTGAACGCTGGATATATTTCGCCTACCACTTTCGTCATCCTTCACCATTCGTCTTTCCATCACAAGTCTTAAAACCAGGCTAATAACGCAAGTCGATATGTTGTACTATTTTGTTTCTCAAACTTGTTATGGAAAGTGGATCGATAAAGGATGCCGAAAGTGGAACCCAATATATATACCCAATGAACAAAACAGTTGGAACTTAGTCTGTGTTAGTCAGCACACGGATCAGGTGATAGAGCAATTTAGTTTTTACAATTTTTCATGATTTCGGAAAAGATAAATCTGCTAACGAACTTTGGCAGCTCTGACTCGTATTTTTGTTTCGATTGATCTCGATAAAGTTCGAGTAAATTCTATCCCAATGTGAGAGAAATCGATCTTGAAAAACAGTTCAAAAGAAGGTGAAAGCAGACCAAATATTTTAAACGCCACTCAGAACAAGTAAATAATAGATAATTATTATTTCACTGTTTTTATGCACTTTTTTCATGTTAGTTGCAAATAATGTCGGAAAATTTTTATTTCGTCGTAGAAATACCTTATACAAGGATGTTCAGTAACCAAAGAAATCCATTTAAACAAGTTTCCTGTAGTCTTGCAGCAGACTCAACAATTTACTCGAGTTGTATAACGGATTTTTGTACACATCGACATATTATTAAACTTGAACAAGCCTGTTTATACACATATTATAAAGGGTGTATATTTTTCGATTTCTTTTCTTTTTCGAAAGATTCGTCATCCGCCATGACATCAGCACGAAGTAAACAAGCATACACTATTTACGAACCGTCAATTTTTGATTCTCTTTCGCACACCAATATGGAAAGCTCTACAAGTAAATTACCCAATGTAAATAAATTGACCAGAATAATTAAGGAAGACAAAGGCGAATTAACCACTGAGGCCGTTGATAAACAGTATTTAGTCAGAACTCGGGTCCCGGAGCATATGAGTCGACTAAGTGAACTCGACGTGTCTGGTGTCAGCTTCACTCTGAGTGACGATGAAATCTACAGCCAGACTAGTGATAATACTTCAGGTTATGATCACAATGGACCATCTAGTTTGACAAGGTTGGCTGACGGTACGGTGTCTGATGCAGAACTGAATTCCAATAGAAAATTATTTTTGACATCTCAGAAGAGAGTTCGTCCACTAAGTGCGCACATGCGACAACGAGCCCGCGATCTATTGGATGCCGAAGTAAGAACCTTCAGGTAAGAATGGTTCCACACGTATTATTCAGGAAGCTACTGCATTTAAATCTGCTGCTTAATATGAAAATCCAGGAAGATATAAACATTTATTTTAATATCTTTCTTTATGCAGATGTAAATTTTATTTAATTATTCATGCTTTATCTTTTAAATATATGTAGTATAATGTGATTAATTGTTTGTTGAGGTGCATTTTTTCTCGAATTCAATATCGTTTTATTAGAACTATGCCAAATTTCAGAATCAATTTGGTTTCGAAACATAAATACGTAATTGATATCATGAATGTGGAAATCAACTAAATATTTTTTCTATACACATTGGAGAACAAAATTGAATTGTTAGACTAAACTCTACACTAGGGAGAGATAAATTTTAATAAATCGCATTTTTTTCTGTAAAAGGAAAAGACAATTTGACAGCAAATTCATCATTGGTGAAAAATGATTGCCACAAAATATTTAGCTATTGAAAATACACGTAAATCTTATTAATAATTGGTATGCGATTACTTTATTTAATTGTTAATTTTATCACAAATAAAAAAGCACCAATATGAATTATATATATATATATATATATATATATATATATATATATATATGCATATTTTTATAATGATTTCAGTAGGACGAATATACAAAGCGCTTATCCCAATTTGACATGTTTTTTTATTCGAACAACGTTAGATTTCATTTGAACATTTGAATATTCATGTTGCATGCAGCAATAATTTTTGCTTGCATAACATCAAATTAAGTAAGCATAGACAATATATTTGTTCGCCAATTTTATAGTTCATTTTTAATATATCCAACCAATTCAGAGTTTACATTTAAGCTGACAAACCTAAAATGAACAGAATTATTTTGTCATCCGTAAGGATTTAATTTATTTGAGCATGTATAAATATTATTTGAATGTGCTTATAGAAAACGCATTTAACATTTATGTAAATTTTAAAATTATATGATGAATGTAATAAATCGTAGAGTTAAAAAATTAATAGTATGCTTTACTTTCAAGCCCCTAATGAGTTAGCATGTTTCTTACTTTAAAATATTTTAACTAATTTGGTAAAATAATACAATTTTATTGGCCAACTGAGTGTATTGCGAATGATTTAGATGGATTGGTAACCTATTGTCAACATAACATAGTCCAAGTAGCCAAAAAGTTTGCGCAGAATGTAAATATGACTCACGGTTTCTAGCGCTATTGTATTAGGGGCTGACAAAAAATGTTTAGGAAAGCAATGACGGCGAGCAACTAAAACCCGTCGTGGCGCACTAAAATGCGACGGATTGAACATATTTAGTCTATGCCAAAAAACTCTAGTTAACCGTCCGATTCAGTTAAGCTGGTTTGCTTTTCTTGCTTTGTTTATATTTTATAAGTGCACTAACCATGCCAAATAATAGAGCATCATAAACCTGTTTTATATAAAGTTAGTTGATTGTGGTTTTTATATTGACTTTCTTGTCGATAGACAAAACTGAAGAACACTTTCACTCTGCTGAGTTTATTTCGTTGTAAACAATCATAAAAATGGGATGAATCTAGTATTTTAAACCATCATTGCCTCAATTTAAATTATTTCTCTAAATGGAGAACAACAAAATGGGTATCTTTGCATTTTTCTGTGAATCCGCATTTTTGTCAGCATCGAATAAAAGAAACAAGATACATTAGAGGGTGTGACGAACGGTGCTTCAGAACTATGTTGACAGTATGACAACTTCTAACACAACAAGCCTTTAAATTAATATCGCATCATTTATTACGCAATGGCGCCCAAACTAATTCCCGACTGGATACCTTTTTTGTTTCAATCTCTTTATGTCACTGCAAATATGTTCGTCTACAAGTTAGATGGAACCGTGGTGACGAAAGCAAACGTAAATTCAGATTGAATTTTTGCACCACTTTGTAGACATATGTACGATTTTTCCGCAATTGACTTTAGTTACAGTAGATACAAAATATGAATAGCTTTATTTAATTTAAATATTCCCTTCTGATAGAAAAATGTTTCAAAGAAAAATGAGTACATTAAAAAAATTAAACCGTCATCAAATAGCGCAAATATCTATCTATTATCTAACGCCTTCAAAACTAATTTAAGTGTTGATTCGGTCAGTCATTTGACACATACACTAATCGAATTTTGAAAATTAACAAGTAAAGATTAAATCGAACTGAATCTATTCACATGGCATATATGTTTCTGAACCATGCATTAAACAGAGATCATCTCTCGCCCGTTAATCAAAATTATGTTTACCTGGGTACCACGATACGCTGGTGACTCGTATTTGTTTGATGTTTTTTGTCTCGATTGTGATTTATTTTTAGTACTAGAGACAATTTTGACCTTCTTTTTAAAACCAAACTAAAAACCGTCTACCTCAAGTGGCAAAATTCCTTAAGATCAGAAGGCAAGAAACAGATTAAATTTGTTGTCGATTTTTTACATGTTTTCGCAATTGGCTTGCCTAATCTGCGACCGGAACTCGGACGAGGAAGCCCAGTTTCCTACAGTATCCGTCAGTGAAACAGATAAGTGCACCAGTCATAAAATGAATGATGAACGATATTATTCAATTTTACTGAATTTAGGCTTAAGCGTAACCATAATTTTATATCTGTTAATAAATATTTGCAAAACCACTGTCTATTCTCTTAAAATCAATGTCAAGTTAAACAAACTGAGTGTAGTAGTCGTTAAAATGAGGCTTCAGTTGATTATATGTGTTTTCTATCCGTAAATGCGCAACTAAAATTCAAAATATAATTTAAAATTTTATTAAACTTTGTTCCATGATTTTTTTCAGTCGTATCATACATGGTTATTGCCCCGGTAATTTGAATGGTCGCGTTAGCCCGGTAAGATTTGAATTAATTTTGACAGTTGTTTTTCCTATTGTGAATCTTATTTAAGTATAAATTGTTTTAATCATAATAATCTTGTACAATTTGAAACTTTTCCAAGAACGTACAGAATATAATGGCTACATTTATAAAAATGTAATTTTTGAGAATAAATTTACCAGTTAGTTTATTTAATTATTTTATCAGAGTGAGCTTCTAACGGAAAATTGCATCTCGTAGTAACGCAGAATTTACTCTTAAATGCCTCAGTTATCCAATGCTTTAGATACAACTAATCAGACTTCTTTTAAAGTTAAAAAATTTTAAAATAACAACAGAAACTTAAATTTTCAGAACAATATCTCAAATATAAGCAATACAATTTAACAATAATTGATTGCGTGGGTGGTGGTAACATTTATTTAAATCAATTTTGCGAGCTTCATTTAAATAATATCTCAAATGTTGAACTATTCTTTCTTTTATTTTCATCAAAAATGGTGTCAAAAATATATTTAATTATACGACCATTTGTTGCGCAGGCGATGATAATATTTTTTTGAAATTTGGGCAACGATCTTGATATCAGAAACAATTTCATTATTTACATGCATTTATCAGTGTTAACTAGGCATTGTGTAATGCTAAAATGGCAATTCATCGAGTAAAAAATCCTCGTGTTTATTGGGAATTCTTTACGTTCTGTGCAAAAATTTTCCGCCGACGGGGCTCGATCCTGGTTACGTCTGTTTCGGAACTTGTTGTACTACTCCCTGAGCCAAATTGCCACATTTGGTAAATGTCCATCTTTCAAAATTTACTATTTCTAGACATTTAGTTTGAATTCCTTTTAAAATTTCTTTGTAGTAGTATTAAAATAATTATATTTGTTATATAATTTATTTATTTAAATTTAAATAAGTGGTAATGGTTGGGTAACCCTAATAAATGCTGAGACGCAAAAAGCTTAAATATTGCTATATACGAATATTAAAATATCGTAGTTATTGATCAACTATAGCATGTTTAGGGTTATAACCAAAAAAATTTATTTTAACTCTTGTTTTTCATCTCAATGAAAAATGGTCTTGAAGAATTTTGATGTATGGTGACGTATGGTAATGGTAGCAGCTATAAAGTTAATTTCAAATTTTCATTCAGTATTTATTAGTATTAGATGTCGAAATATTTTTTTACTAAAAAAATATAACCTTACCAATAATTTATTTTTTTTCGCTTTACTTCATTGTTCTAAATTAACATATTTCACTCTAAGACACTTTTATAATCTTTTTAAACGCATATATCTAAAAAAACTTGCATTTTCCGAGTTACTGAACGAATAAATATTTGCCTTGCATTGTGTTATAGACCATTGTCGGAGCCAAAGGAAGTTTAACTATGGAGGAATATGTGAATTTAAATAAAGAAAAAAAGCATCAAGAGATTCCCCATGGATCAAATTTTTATCTCAGTGACATTACGCAAGATGCAATAAAGCAATGTTCAGTGCTCCTGAAAGAACCATACACGCCGTCTAATCAATTAGATGTGACAAAACATTATGTCAACAATTTAGAAAAAAATAATAGAAATTTCACTGGAGCTGCAACTACAAACTTACCTAAACGTGAGATGAAATCCCCCGTGATTTCGGATTCAGTCAAAAAACATGATCAAACGAGAAAAGATTATACTTCTAACGTTTTATTTTTTAACAATAACGGAAAACAGAACAAAGCAGATCAAGGTAGCATTCAACAGAGTATTCAAAACACTCCAAGCAAACTAAGCCTCCATCAATTGATGGGAAACCATAAATTGTGTAACCAGATGGACGTTAATTTAGGTGAATATATAAACGAAACTAGAACAATCGACCGGAGAAACGCATCGGAATGCGAATTTAATGAGGGCGACATTTCGTACACTACCACATTGCGTCTACTTTCTCGAAGTTTGAAACAGTTACAGACACATTTTTATCGTCTTGGATTGGAGCAAGATGCACAAAATTGTGACTCAGAGCATCTTACTTGCAGTGATGCTAAATTTCCCAAAATTCATCAGGGTTTTATGTCAAATGATCATACAATGATGTCCTATAATGCAAGGGGAAACTATTCTCATACAAATGATCAACAAATAAATTTAGATTTAAATAAGTTTAGGTCAAATTCACATTTTCTTAAAACAAGACAGAAAAAGACCAAATCTCATTACCTCAAAACAGCAGGCATAATAAATTTCGGGGCTCCCCACAGTAATTATAAGCTGATAAATAACGAGAGTAAAAAGCAAAATGACTCGTCTATGGACGATTCACACGAGGCTTCCACGAACAAATATGGTGGTCGAGATTTTTCATCAAAATTATCACAGCCTCTTTGCTCAATGAACGAGCCTACGATCAAAAGTATGCATGACAAATTTCTTGCTGCTACGGCTGTCCAAGAGTGTAACGGCAGATGCAATCAAATTAGCAAACAACGAAATATTCTTAACAAAAATAACTCTTTTTCTGAACATGATTACGCATGCTCGAGGCTTGCGGATGAAATAAATACTCGTACGCAAGGATCAACACTGGTTTTGCCGCACATTGTTTCAGAACTCGGAGAAAATAAATCTCCACTTCCAACAATATTGCTGGAAAAGCAGTCATTAAAAAAGTTACCTGATAGTGCTTCTAATGCGCACACCTTGCCGTTATCCTGTAAGACTAATTTTAATCAACTATCTCCGATCATTCCATCAGAGAGCGTTCATTTAAGTGTCTTAAGCTCATCTAGTAGTAGAAATTCAAGCAAAAGCAACAGAGTTGGAGAAACTAAATCTCGGGGTGCCTTATCGATGGAAAATCCGTCATCGTGTAGGCTGGTAGCCAATGCTAACACATCAAATTGCCCTGATATATATGTAGATGATGCAGGAATTGCTCCCGTTGTAAAAAGTTCAGAAACTGATTGTTCATTGTACACACAAGGGCCTTGTTCAAGCAACAAAACCTCTTGCGATACCACATCTATTCCACTGCAGTCAGCTTCGACAAGATCAGATATCACAAAAGAACAACATTCGCTTTTATATCTTAAAACGATAGCACACAGAACAAACAACAGTGATCAATATTTTAATTCTCCCAATGAAAGGAATGCCGAGACAGCCAATTTCCATACTGATTGTTCAATTCTGAATCATACATCATCGTCAGGTATATTTTGCTCTAATTCTACACCTGTGCGTGATCCGTGCGAAGAAAAAACTCTTTGTGCTGTTTCAATGACGCTTCAAAATGAAGCACTAGCAACACAAAGCACCTCTTTAGGTGGTAATGAGACGTCTGTGCTTCCATTAGTTTCATCTGAAATTGATTTGCTGAGCTCAAACTTTTCATATCATCCAAAAACGTCTCAGCAAGAATTAGCGCACGCTTCACTGGATTCACAACAGTCGAACGCTTGCTCATTAAATAAATTTTCATGCAAATTAGTCGGCAGAATTTGGACACCTTTAATAGCGAATGGTGGTATATGTCTATTTCGCAAATGTGCACACAAAATTGATGTTCTCAACAAACCTGATGATAAATTAAATAACATATCTAATGCTACTTATAGTAGCAGTGTGAACAATCATGAAATGCATGATTTTGGTGAAAAAGATCGACTCCACTCACCAGTTTCTTTTGATAGAGATAGCTGTGACCGGGTCCGTGTAGAAGATCAAATTTCCGATTTCTTGTTATTGAAAAAGGTATTTTTATTAAAAAATATACACATTTGTCTATTTTGCAAAAAATGCTAAATTATTTCATTTCTATGCTGAATATGAGTTAATAATCAATAAATTTCACAAAATTCAATGTTTATTTTGAAAATAACATATAGGAGAATTATAATGATAATAATACACAAGTCCGACTTTTTAATTGATTTCAATGAACAGAAAAGAAATTATTACTGAAAATAAGTGTATTTCAAAACTTGTCTAAAATAGTTTTTAGTTCTGCAATTGAACATTGAGCAAATGGAAAAATTAATACACTTTTCTAAAACATTAATGCAAACAGTCATTTCAATTTTTATGCATAAACGTAAAGAAATTACGATTGTAAGTGCTTTCTTAACGAACGAAGCATTCTAGCCAAAATCAAAGCATTATCGTTTTTAGATATAGCTGAGATGATGCTGTTGTTGCTAATAAATTAATGTAGCATTGGAAATTTTTGTGTGGTTCCAATTGAAAATAAATTTGGCATCTACTCCACGCCTTATTAGACGAAATCTCCAGGACCACTTAACGAATTTACTCGAAATAATGTTTGATTGGTTGTTTGGCGAACGGACATATATAATTAACAGGCAGATGTAATTATCAAAAATATTTGATGTGTTTAAAATTTTGAAGCATACCTATAAATGGCGTTTAAATGTTTAAAAATCCCATCGAAAAATAATGCGATAAACTTTGAAGTTATAAAACATTGGCATAGACAGAAATTTTATAAATTTACCTCCCATACAATTTAGTTGTAGGTATTACTTCGTCTCAACCAAAAGACATTCCCGTACATGTTCAATTGTCTGTTATTTGGTTTCTCTTTGGATATCTATCCGCATAAAAATTTGTCTTTCTACTTTCCATCTAAATATTTATCAATCCATCATCCTAACACTGCTAATCTAACTACTTCAACATTTACTCAGCTCTATCATTTGTCTACAAAGGTATGACCTATCCAGCTTTAAGTAAATGTATATTTAATTGATTTCGATATACTCATTTCTCACATTTTCCTTTTTTACTCATTTTACTTCCATTTAGGGCATACTGCTTTTCTAGCTAAATGGCTTGCTATCATGCTTTTTACCAACTTAAATTTTTTACATCTTTTACATCTATCTATCCATAAAATTTCTCAGCATATTTCCAACATCCTGTCGATGTTCATGCGTTTTTGCTACAAATAAGCTTTCTTATGTTTGGTGTTATGTCTTCTTTCTATAATTTGGAAAATTCGTGCTCATTTTCCTTTATTAGTACGAGGTACGCATTCCGTGTCATTAAAATGTTTATCTGCACAATATGTAACATTTGCACAAAAAGGTATTAAAATGCATTTTTTATACTGAATCATCTGCTTCATATGTCGATTTGTCCAGCAACAATCATATTAACCTACGGGTAAGCATTATTTCAGAGAAACAGGTAAAGCGGCATACAATTAAAGAACGATTGACTGCGAGAAATCAGAGTTGCAAGCTTGATATAAGCACAAATCCTATTATGTATACATTTTCAGTGAATCTAAGCATTTTATATGATAGCAAAGATAATTAACCTAGCATGCCGATTCTGTCTACATTAGAAACTCTTCAAGCACTGTCTAGAATTTTTTGTCATCTTGATACTGTGGAAAGTGTCACAGATTCCGAAATGAGTGTGCCAAGGTTCGAGCCCCGACCTTGGCAAAATTCTCGACAGTACTTGAAGAATTACCAATAAAGACGAAACTGGTCTCCTTGCATAATTGCCTAGCTACGTTATACAATGCTTAGTTGATACCGACATATATATTCAGCGATAGCAATTTAATTTACCTTTTTAAAAATAGTCTCAGATATATATATATATATATATATATATATATATATATACATTTAATGTGTTTGGTCTTTAAATAAGGCTTGCAAATCTCATATAAATATTAGATCTAATGTCGGTTAGCGTCACATAAATGAATTTCTTATCTTAAATCATAGAAAAAATCACTTAATTTGTATTGGGTTACTTCTTCAACTTCATAAAATAACAAAGAAACTGAACGCATAGACAAAACGTGAAATCGACGATTGAGATTATTATTATCAAGGTTGCGGTCTTGATATAAACACCTGACCCATTATTTACTTACATATGTCAGTATAAACTAAGAATTGTATAGTGTAGAAAAGACAATTCATCCACTAGACCGGTTTCGTCCTTATTGGAAACTCATCATGTACTGGCCAGAATTTGCCGCGGACAGGACTCAAACCTGGGGACGTCTGCTTCGGAATCTGGTGCTCTAACCACTGAGCCATCTGCCGCACACTACACTACACACAATTTTCAGTTATATACTAACTAATGTAACTTGGTTAGTCTATTTGGATGCAATATGAGCTCCACCTAAAGAAAAAATACACCAACCAAGTTACATTAGTTAGTATATAACTGAAAATTGTGTGCAGTGTAATGTGCGGCAGGATGGCTCAGTGGTTAGAGCACCAGATTGCGAAGCAGACGTGCCCAGGTTCGAATCTTGTCCGCGGCAAATTCTGGCCAGTACGTTTGGCATTTATGCCATGTGACCAAGCAAAATGTCTATTAACGTTTTGCTTTGCCTAGCTTCAACCAATTGACCCTTGTACATTGGAAAAGATATAGATTTATTTAAAATGCATTTATGTCTGGTACTCGGACGTGCTAAATATGATATAAAAATCAATACCCGTGTATATAGCCAGGGTCAAATATTAAAATTTATTTCGCTTTTAAACGCATTGGGGTTTGATCCTAGCTAGTTAGTTTGTCATCGTGCAATGATGAGGAAAATGGAAGGTCGAAACGCGTCAGTTCGCGTAAGAGGCGGTAATTTTGCTACGTTTTGTGACTTGTAATACACAGTGTAATTGATCATTACACCAAGTGGGAAAACTTGATTTAAAGAAAAATTCTCGATACCAACGAAATTACTTATTTTGTATTAGATGTTACGCGTCTTGTAACAAATAATTTCAAACATGATCAGAAATTATAAACTAACGTCAGCCTTTACGAAATGTGTAATCTCACGTACACAAACCTGTCATGCTTACTGGCGTCTCATTAGTAGGAGTCGGTACTACACTGCATACCCACAAAATATTTGGTGAAGAAATGTGTAACAGGTAGACATTACAATCTCCTATGCTAGAGTGTATTCAAGCCGTAATGAAGTAACCTTTGTATCAAGTCTTCGATAATGCGAATTTAAAGCCAAATCCTCATGTATAATATATACCGAGTCTGTAAATGGTAATAGCACTATGGTTTCCAAGTTGATACATGGCACCAACATTACGGTTGCTTAGTCGGTACCTGGTACCAACACAATGGATTTCAAGATATGCTACAATTTAACCGAAATTAAGAATTACAACTAACTTTTCTAGAATTATGTTAACGGAACTTATACCTTTATTTCAAATTTAGTTTAGGCAACAATAGATATGTGTGAGGATAAAATGAAAACATTTCCTGTTCTTTTAATATTATATAACTTATTACGCATTTGTTTTATAATTTTAAAATAATTATTATTGGAATTTATTTTTTTAAATATAATTAAATTCATCACGTTAAAAGAAGCAATTACGATTTAAACCAAGTACGAATTAGCAATTATATTCTAACTGGTTTTTTGACAAATGTGGATAATATTTTAAATTTTTTAATTAGTTTATGTCAACATGTTGAATTTTGCACGTGGAGAAGTGAAAAACATACTCTGTGCATGTGAGCTTATCCACGCAAGCAATATTAACCAAAACAACAGTTAGACTGTTAGAAATTAAATTACCTTAATTAATTTTACGCGAATGTATAATACATTTTACAGTAATTTTTTAAAAATATGTTCATTTTTTAACCTTGCAAACTTATTTTGTGAAACTTTAATCAGTTTTGCTATTCTTGAATTACTTACTTGTTTTTTATTTATGCTATTCATCAGTCGCCACGTGGTGTTTTGTTCGAACGTCTATTCGAAGTCTAGTAGAATTTCTAGTTTGAAAAGTATTAATTTCCTCTAAAATTATCCAAAAGGTTTGGTAAAATTAAATGTGTATACCAATAGGCTTCTAATTTTTATTTTATCTTCAGCACAACAACAACTGTTCACAAACGGTCAATACTGACACTCAGAAAATAAATGTTAAAACAGGCCCACTTGGACGGGATAAAAACAATAATGAAATAAAATGCAGATCAATTAATTTTGAAAATTGTAATATACATGTTAATCATAAAAAAGAATCAAGTGAATCTAACAGAAAAACTGATGACAGCGAACATAAAAGTGCATTGGAAAATGCAATTCCAATAAACGAGTTTCCAAATAAGCGTTTACCGCAACAATTACAGAAAACTAACGATGCAACAGAAACCAGTCAAGAAGAGGAAGCCAGTAGATTATCAGCGTCTAATCGGATGAAGCCCACTGCCTATTTTATAGAGCTGAAAAAAACAAACAGTAAGGTAATTTGTCACAATCATCCGCAATTTACTTTAACTCGAATAAAAAGTCCCTCTGCGAGTTGTCAAAGGCGAATTCTTTTAAGCGAAACCAATCAGCACGGTAAATTAAGTGACCAGCGCCAAATGAATGCAAAAGGTTTGTGCAAAGCGAAACAAGATACATCACGGAGAGAATTTCACCACGCTAAAGTCTCAATGACATCAACGGAAAGGGAAAATCAACTACAAGATGTAGATGTTCTTAGCTTTAACACATCGGTCGATGACGCGAATTTGACAAGCTTCGAATTGGAGGTAATTTATAAAACTAAATATTGTGGAGAAAAAATCATTTTTATTAATGCAATAGAGAATTTTGCACGTGTGGTAAGGCGATAAATTTTATACCTCGTATTAAATATTATAATTTTTTAATTTTGCCTAAACATCGTTAAATACATTACAATGTTTAAATGTAATCCTCCAAATTTCTATTTCCAAATGACGTTAAAACTACCAAAATTATAAGGAAACAGTATTATTTTCATGTTCTCTGAAAACGATTAGGTATGGCAATGTAGGTAATGTTTGTGGTGACAAATTCAGTCAAAAACATTGAAAAATAATTTATTAATACCATGCACCATCTAGCTACAGAATATAATATTTGGCGAGTATCAAACGAGAAATATCATTAATTAAACGAACATTGGTTGCTCAGCGGCGAAAACAATTGCTTTTAATCAATTTTGCGATCTTGATATAAAAACATGACCCATTATGAGCATACATGTGTCAGTATAGACTAAGCATTTTATAGTGTGGAAAATGCAATTCATCCAGTAGACCAGTTTAATCCTCATTAGGAACTCATTGGATCCTGCGTTCATATGGTTGGGAATCTGGAGCTCTAACCACTAAGCCATCCAGCCGCAAGCTGCACATAATTTCGATTTGTATACGAACTAACGTTTCTTGGTTAGCCTTTCATTTAGATAGAGCCTGTAAATCATTCTTTTAGTTCTAAAGCTCCGAATAACCATCCCCAATCTGTCATTTAACACCAATCCTTACCAAATATTTAAATTATACTGAAAAATGTATATACATAATGAGTCAGGTGTTTATATCAAGATCGCAACTTTGATTTAAAGTGAGAAAAATCATTTCTTGAATGATTGCGCAATGCGATTGTCACATTTACATTATACACTGTTTCCTTTTGTGGGAACAAAATATTTTCACTATCAGATTCGCAAACATAATTTTCAGAAAAGCAATAACTTAGTTTTCTAAAGTACCTGGTTCAAACTATCAAATTTGTGTTATCTAAATATTTTAACACAATTAAATTTGTGATTCAACTGTTGATTCACATCGCCCGGTACAACGCGAAATAGCGATTGTTTTTCTTTAAGGATGTATGCATGGCTATATTTTCGTTTCAAAACAATGTTCTCTCGCAATTTCGCCAGAATATTAGCAAGAAACTTTACTCATTTTCGCACTACTGCTCCTAAATTTAGATGGAAGTCTTTAAGCATGGTTTTCTCGAAATTTAATGATGCATGAAAAAAATCAGTTCAGTCACTATGTGTTACCGATGCACAAAACATAACAAATAAAATCGGGGTTTCAGTTTTATGCTGTTAAAATAAGAAATTTTTATAAACTTGACTAGATAAAATACACTTTCTATCCAGATGCAGCAGTTCAAAGTTTTGCTTTTGATACAGAATTCCTATGAAATGGGTCGGTTATGCCAAATCAAACGAGAAATTTTGATGCAATATATATATATATATATATTATTTGAGGAATTTTATGATAACCAATCATTTTGGTAAATGAAAAATACACTAAAAATTCTGATTTTTAAAAATAAATATTGATTTTAATTTTTTTCTCACTACTCACTTTGCAACCTCCCATCCAATTCCAAACCTAGATTAATACGGTTATAAAATTGAAGAAAGTTTACACAATTTTATTAAGATATGAAATTTGAATTACGAGAAATTATTTTTCGATTTTGTTCCATTTCCTCGTAAAATTATTGGTATGATATTTTTTATTTTTGCAACCAATCTATAATTATTTAATTTATAGTTATTTACGAATAACGACATAATAACTGATATTTTCGATATTTTAATTCATTTTAGAAAACTGACTATATTTTTTAAGTATTAGCATTGAAACTTCGATGAAAATTGTCCTTTCGAATATGCCCTTATGATACTTTCGATGGATAACATGTGCATTGTAAAAAGGAACATTCCCACATTCCTCACCCTAATATATAGTGGGTAAAGTGCGTAATACCGGCTCCTACAGATGAGTTGCCAGTAAGCACGAAACGAATGCGCACGAGATTATAATTTCCGTTCATGCTGTCTTTTGTTTATCCGTCTGGTCATAAATGAACTAATTTGTTACTAGATGCGCAACAACTTATACATTATTTCCACAAACATTTAATAATAACTTTGAATTTATGGACGAGCTTCACCATTAAGCAACTTATGATAATTAAACTTCAGCTTAATAAGCATTCATATTTTTCCCATTTTTGTTAAATTATTTTAACAGATAGGTGATACTGGTATTCGGCATTGCTGCCAATCGAACGCATCTTTAGGTGTTTGGAATTCTCAAAAAACTAATCTCACTTCAAGACCAGACAGTCAAACAGATAAAGGAAAAGGCCCTGCTAATGATTCGAAAGCGCTACCAAAACATTATTTGTCCAATCGAAGGGTTCAAAATCAATGCTTTAAAAGAAGAATGTCAACTGATTGTACTGATTTAGAGAGTCTACCTCAAATTGGTGAGTAGGCATAAAACAATTCAAGAAAACGTTACTTTATTCAAAGGCATTGCAAATGATGACGTCTTAGGCTGTGATCCATGGAAGTGCTTGATGTCGAGATGCCAACTATTTACCTTTTGTCAGCAAAAGACGGCTAATTTAAATTTGGTTTAATGTTTGAATAAGGGATATAGAACTACATGATGTCATTTTGTTTTAAAAAGCTGCGTTGTTTATTTAAATAATTTTAAATTGCTAAAAATCTTGCACAAACATTTCAGTTTGCACAAAAATAAATTTTCCGAAATATGGTACCCTAATGCATATGAACATGCACAAATGGAGATCCGTGTTTCGTGTGAAAAAGACTTTCCTAGAGCTAATAGCTTAATTTCTTGACTCCTAAAGACAACGAAAATGAAGTTACAAGTTCATCTGCCAAATGGCGCCGAGAATTATGTTTCCATATATAAAAAGAGGCCCAGATAGTAACTGTTCTCCTTAATCTGTGTGTATGTCTTTCATGCCGTTCAACAAATGCAGACCTAGATTTTCTCACTCGTCTGAAGCAGACGATTTTAATCGATATTTGTTATAGGCATTTTCACTACAATTTGCATGAGTACGTTTTAGGATATCGTAACCACTAAAACTGATTGCAGCCGGTAAATCACCAAGAAATAACTTGTAATCTTCAAACATTCAATTTTTTCAGATAAAAAATTAATTTTTATTATATCCATTTCCTTCATATAGTACACAGTATATTTCTAATTATCCAGAAAAACACATTAATAACAAATTAGATAATGGCCATTTATTAAGAGAATACTAAACTTGACTTTATATCTTTCATAAATATACATTCTGGATTTTCATATAATTATGTAGGTGGCAACATATCTGACTCGTTTTTACTTCTATTTCTTGTTTTGGCTGATTAGTAAGTTTGTATGCGTTTTGGGTCTGTGTGTGTGCTTGTTTGCATGTAAGGGACTTTCGCGCTGTATTGCAAAGTGATGTCTGAGATCTGGTCATTCTTGTATTGATGGCTTGATAGTAAACCACCTATTCGCATTAATGGCTGTTAAGTGTACGAACGTCATTTTAATGTGTAGTCTTTCGTTTCACCTTTTTGCGCAATTTTGTTCTGTTGTGATATTAACTTTAAAACTGGGAAAATTCTCCTTAGTTATTCTATTCAGTGTTCTATTCTCAGTGTTAAAGTTAATATCACATTTAGCACACAGAGAATCGTGATGTTGGATGCCAAATATCAATTGACAATTCTATTCAAATCATTCCTAGTCCACAAATTCTCATGTATGTGCGGTAGCAAATATATTGGACGTACGAAGAAGCAACTGATAAACAGAATCCAGCAACATTTGCCACAGAAATTGATTAGCAAGGGTTGGCACCGTCAGGAAAATCAGCTATTTCCGATCATATATTGGAAACGGGGCACCCAGTCAATTCGACCAATTTCACAATTCTACATAAAGCAAAATCAGAAAAATTATTATTTATTTATTCAAAATTTCATCAACATGATATTCTAATCAACTGGCCACGAATAACAAAATTCAACAAAAATTTACTAGTATCCAGGCAAGACCGAACACGCCCTCGATCAGACTCAACAAACATCCGATCGAATTGGCAAACCTGATAAGGAAAAAACAGCTGCACATACGGGGAAAGAAATTTCGAAACAATATGAGCATTCAACACTGCAATCCGCACCTGTGCTGTTACCAAGTGTAGAAAACAAAATTGCGCAACAAGGTTACACGAAAGACTACATTAATAAAAATACCATTCGTGCATGTAACAGCTAACATTGCGTACAGGTGGTTAACTCTCAAACCATCAATAAAAGAATGACAAGATCTCAGATATCACTTTGCAATACAGCGAGAAAGACACTTACATGCAAACAGGCACGCACACAGACATAACGCATACAAACTTACTAATCAACCAAAACAAGAAATAGAAGTAAAACAGAGTCAGATTTGTTGCCACCTCCATTATCAAATGAAAACCCAGAATGTATATAAATGAAAGATTGTAAAGTGAAGTTTAGTATTCTCGAAATAAATGGCCATTATCCACATAGTTATCAATGTGTTTTTTCTTTTTGATTATAAAAAATTAACTAAATATTGATTGCGCCGGAGGTGGTCAGAATTCTTTAAACCAAGTTTACTAGCTTGGTCTAAACACCAACCCCAATTTATTTAACCAGTCGTAGAACACCATGGTGGTTTAAATACAATGGGACTGATATTTATTTCAAGATCAAAAACTTATTGATATCCAGTAATGTAATTCGAAAATTTGTTCTGAATTTTTGCAAAATTTAACATAGAAGCATTTTTAAAACATCAATTATAAAAATATGTTCACCTGATCCAATAGAAACTGAAGTATCTTCCAATTTATTTTTTTCAATAGAAGTAATTTTTGATTAAGATAGACTGTGCATTTATATTTACAAAAATGAAAGAGTTAAATGACGAATTTTATGTTTGCATAACCCGCACAATTCTTGATAATTCACGTATATATATATATATATATATATATATATATATATATATATATATATATATATATATATATATATATATATATATATATATATATATATATATATGTGTGTGTGTGTGTGTGTGTGTGTGTGTTAATCTTTAAGCGCCTATTTCTTCCAATTTCCTGTGATGATATTTAAACTATCTCTAAAAATTAATCCTCCTATGCTTTTGTTAATTAAGATCAAATATTATAGCGCATTTCAGTCAATGTAGGATCCGGTGAAGCAATGCCTTTTTAATTATTCTATATGAGCATGCTTTTATGGGGAGCTTTTGCCTCTGTGTGCCATTTAATTATTAGTCAACATCTCTGGCATAAAAAAATGGCGGAAATACAACTTTTAAGAAAATCCTTTTTGTGAGGAAAAGGTAACTTCAAATATGTTATAACTTATGGGTAGGTAATTGTTTTATTTCTTCTTCATTCAGGTCAGTTATTTGCCAAAACTAGTTCGTAATCAAATACGCTACTCTTTCATTATTAATTTTAGATTGAAAAATCAACGAACGACCATTATTATTATATTAAATATAAATATATATCAGTATATTACTCATACTTTATTAGTAACATGTTTGATAGCACAGTTTTCTGACTAAAAGAAGTACGAACGAGCATTTCATTGTCACATTAATTTCTCATAAGTGTTCGTAAACGCGAAATGGAATAATGATTAGAATGGAACATGTTTAAAGCTGATTTTTGCATGTCGATCCGTTCTTTCATGTTCAATTTTTACGTCATTAGGCTTAGGCTAGTGTAAACTCGAAAATGTTAGTTATTCACAATAAGGGCAATATAAATATTTTCCCAATGTATTTATTAGTTCCATTTAGTAGATATGTAAAAAGCATATTTACCATAGCTCATGAAATAGTAAGATTGTTTCATAAAAGCAGTCCGTGCTCCACGATGTCTTTTGTAATTACCACAGCACGCCCCTCAATAGCATACTGAGCTCATTCATCCGTACCATAAAACATATTTTCAATTGCAAGTAAAGCATCTAGTAAAGCTTAGCTTAAATTCATGTTCAAATGTTCGCATCATCAATTCGAAAATATTATCTGTCAATGTTGCAATAATAACCAATTCCAGTTGCCTTTTCACAAACGAATGACTCGTTGGTGTTAAATTGAATTGCAGAAATGAGAGACAAAAATCAATTTTAATGATGCTTTAGTTCAAAGTCCAAGTCGATCAACGGTTGTGCTCAATAATTATTATTTACAATCCATATGCAGTGGATTTACTGCATATTTCATGCTTACTCGTATATATGTTCGCTAAACTTGGCTTTGAATATCACTTCCGACTTCGGGTTATTATTGATTCAAATTATGATTACATAATATTGCCCAATTTTCGTGATGGTTCATAAAGACCACTCAAACTTACGTGTCTTTTTTGCACTTGGCGAACGATCGCTTGTAGCTACACTTAAAGAGTCTATCTTTCATTAACTTATTTATTTCTACTATGAAAAGAAATAAATACTATTATTTTGAGGGAAAATTTAACTCCAAATGCATATTTATATGACGCAATTAGAAATAAAGTACCTTTTTTACATTAATAAAATAAGTAGTAAATGGGAATAAATCACGCTCACTTGGTTGTCTTTGGTTTCTAAATAAATTGATAATCTACTAGTAATAATTTAAAATATATGAATACAACTGGCGTGTCAGTTTGTTTTATACACCTGTCCGTCTTTTTTTCCTTTCAACTATCTGATGCAACATTAATAATGAACTTATACTTGTACGCTATATTGTCAATTGAGTTTAACATGTCTTGTTCCAGTATTTGTAAAATAGTTGACATAAATATGAGGTCTTCTGTTATTTAAAGTTATTTGCCTATTCAGCAAGTCTATGGGCTTTTCTGACAGATACAATTTGGGATAGGAATTGTCCTGAATAGACCCATTACAGATTTGCCTCATATAACCTATTAAAGTGTATTAAACTTACTGTGGTCCCATGTATGTAATAAATAAAGTGTTTAATGAAGCAAACATATTGACCAGGAAAAACATTTTAATTTGACACAAATTTTATGCATACGAAATTTACCGTTTATTAACTGCTGCCCGTTATTACTCTTTATGCTTTGATAAGTCCGATCTTCTCCATTCTTGTTGCCTATTCTCGCTGTTTTACTCGAGGAAACATAGGTTGCTTTACTATAAAGCCTAAAATCGGCCTCCTGTGCTGAACTCAAATGCCAAAGTTAAACAAGAATTTTGACTGTTTGTTGCACTTTTTTAATGCCTGTGAAATATAAAGCACTCATAATTACTTGCCATATTTCTGGTAAGAAATTCCTAAGTAATTTATAGTTTGCACGGATAGGATGTACATAACAAAGTCCTTTCATTTAATTTAATATCATTTCCGAATGTGACATTGTTTTTGTTCTACAATGGCAGATCGGGTGTGAACAGTTTGAACTCAAGGTGCAAAATAATACAAATAGGCTCCACTGAAGTTAAAACTATTAAGAAACGTGATTGCATTTACTGCGCGGCTTCAGTTGATCAGTGGCTGAGTTGCAAGACCTTAAAGTAACTGTGTAGCAGTTAAAGACACGGTCGAAGGAAATTCTGACAAGCTCTTGAAGTGAGCTCAATTTCAACAACACGAGTCTTCTAAGTGCACTGCATTTGCTAATTCATGCAATGTTTTGTTTTTCATGACAAAATATTAGTAGGAAAATCCTTCCATTTTACAACAATTTACCTACTTTTAAGTGCAAATATGTAGTCGTATGACAAATTTCTTCCTTTTAAAGAAAACGCAGACGTAAATCGATATAAAACGATTTAGATATTGTTTCTATCGTTTTTTGGTTTTTATACCATATATATAATATTTGAATTATTCTGTTGTTCAAGCGATGTCATAACAGGAATGTCATTAGTATTCCGTAGGGATTTTTAAAAAGAAATTTAAGGATTTCCCGATGTAAAGTGACTATAAAAATAAGAAGAAGCTAATATTGAATTCGTATAAACAGTAAATATAATAACATATTCGTGTAACTTTTCAAATTCTGTATTGACTATGCACGAACTTAACATTTTTGTAATCATTCGAATGGCTTATAAATAATGGAAAATGTTCACAACCTTTCTATTATTTATTTTATTATAAATAGTAATTTTCCTCTATTACACATTTTCAATGTGCTCAAAAGTAACAACGGTAATATTATACCGGCAAAATGTTTCTTTTTTCGAAAGATATAGCAAATTTAGCTGAACGCCGTAATGTTTAACATTTACTGCGAACTTTTAAAATAAACTGAATTTTATTGTCTATTTTAGGTTTCAAGGATTTCATACCTGATGAAACTTTGGCAGCAGCTTCGAGTCATCCTGTGTTTAGTTTCTGTAGCTCTAATGTTTGGTCGAATAAAGCAGAATCAGTACTTTCTTTGCATAACGTAACTAATGACTATGGGAAGGATAGTCTTTTGCAAAGTACGTACGAGGTAATAGGTCACAAAACAAGAGATGCACATAGAAGTAATATGGAGGCCACACAAAAGAGAGACTCAATTCAGCAAGTGCGATAAATGCAGATTTTCATACGCTAAATATATTGAAAAATTTACAGTTTTTCTTTATTTATAATAAAACGTTTGTTTACATTTATTTAATACATTAATGGCCGGTTTTCGTTTAATACTATTAGAAAGATTATTCAAATAAATTTTGCGAGCTTGAAGTAATTACCAAACCCATTCTATTTAATCAGTAGTCGACCAGCATAGCAAAACTAAAACCAATCGCACGCTATGTCGGTCGATGATTGGTTAAATACAATTGGATTGGTGTTTACCTCAAACAAGCAGACTTGATATGAATAAATGTTACCACCAACTGCGCAATCATTGATTGTTTAATTGTATTATCAATATATATGTGTCGAAAGCTGCAAACGATTAATGTTCGTAACTGCAAAGAAATAGTTTAACGGACATTTCCAGTCAAGTACAATATATGCGTGACTACTAGTGGTGAAAGCTGCATATACATTATTGCTTTCCATATATATGCGTTGCGGTTTTATCCTCGGTTGTCAGTGTGCCGTCGTACTCTGATGATGATCATGGAAGGTTGAAACGCGTCATCGCGTGCGACTGGCGATAGTATTGCTATGTTGATCGAAGACTGGTTAAATACAATGGAATAGGTGTTTACTTTAAGCTCGCAAAATTAATTTCAATAGTTGTTAGCACCACCCGCGCAATCATTGGTTGTTTAATTGTTTTATTGGAAAGATTAGTTGCGCATAAACTAAATAGACTACCTATGTATTAATTAAAGTGTACCCTATCAAAAATAAGTTCAAATTTGACTACATATAGATATTTCAAATTCAGCACGAACAAAAGGCATTACCTCGTGTACACATGCTATGCCAGTATGTTTGGCGTTTATACCTGTCTTTAAACATTTTTTGACTTGACTTTGGCATGCCACTTTGGTCTTATTTTGAACAAGTTATTTTTATGTACGCTATACTCAATAAAATGGCTTACAAAACGCAGAAAGGTTAACTACAGACACCTCACTATTTGCCTCATTTTGCATTGACCAAATTGGAAACCACGAATAAATCTTCGTTGCGAAAATGAAAGGTTTAATTAAGCATTATATAGTCCATATTTAAAAGTCCAAAGTCAATCTCAAGATTTAAAAGCGTTTAAGTAGCGTCCATATTCAATTAGGTAAAAATACATTAAAGCAATATCGATGCAATTGCAATTAATATGCGTATGGGCTTAAATTTTATTAACTATAATATAAGTGAAGTTTAAAATGTATACAATGGATCAGAGAAGTGTCTTACTTATCAATTTGGCACAGCTCAAATTGAAGTGGTAATGTTATCGTGTACAATTAATAGGACAGTTAATAAAAGGTATCCTTTAACTAATTTTATACTTCTGAAATATTTTAAACTCAAGTTCAGAATGAAAATCAGAAAGTATAAATATGTTTATGCAAAAAAGAATCAATGATTTCGCGAGCAGTGATAACAATTCTTTTTTTTTTAAATCGAGCTTGAAATAAACACCAATCCCACTTTATTTAGCTAATTTCAAAATAAAGTCAATTGCCGTAGTACTCTGATGATGATTATAGAAGTTCGAAACGCGTCAGTAGGTGTAACTGACAGGAGTTCTGCTATGTTTTACGACTAGCTATTTAAAATGGGATTGGTGTTTATTTTAAACTCGCAAACTTGATTCAAATAATTGTTTGTGCCTCGTTTTCACGAATAATAATGTGAATATTTCACGTGAACAAAAATACACTTCAACGAGGTAACAGACAACAATGTTTATGCCTTGAATAAAATTATTCACCAGTTTTTCTGTCCATAAGCTTAATATCTGCTGATACCTATATACAATAAAAGATTAAAAGGTGGCTCGCAAAGTGATAAAGCCTCTAATTTTCATTTGATAATTGACTCTCTGAAAATTGAGAAGTCCAATGGCAGGCTTAATTATATATTGAAAATGACTATGACTGTCCTCCCAATAGACAGAGCTTGGACACATATTTCGATTTATGTGATTTCTTGTTGCTAATTGTCAAGATAATCCTTTTTAACGAGTGAATAAACGTGAAATTAAAGTATCTGTTTAAAAGAATCAAATTACTGCGGTAATAGGTACTGCATAACCACTTCGGCTTTGTCTTGACGAATGTCTTTACGTGCCAAATTTGACTATTCGTCAGACGCATTTGAGGCCCCATCTGTGGTTTCTTCTTCATTCCCCAGCCTAGTACATTTTATAACACAAGTTAATAAAGCTAGCATGAAATTTCATCTATACTGTTTTAGTGCCTCATGTATGTCGGTGTTTGTGTTCAAATGAATATAATCAAACACACGTGTACAACCAGCTTAGATAAATTACAGTGGCCTTTGCCTGCGTCAGACAAATTGTTTATTCTGACCATGATACTTGACGTAATTAATATTAACCTCATTGGTTATGGGGAAGTGTAATAATAAACTAATTTGCGATGGGACCCGAAATGGGTCCACAAATTTATCCGATTAAATAGAAAACTGGAAGCAATCATTTGTTAGTCAAAATAAAAATGAAGCAAATTACATGTTGCTATTTTCTCAAATGCGTAAATTACCATTAGTATTATAAGTAGTATTTGAAGTTCTAATGATGTTTTTGAAGCATTTTCTGCCATAATTACTGCGTTTAAACTTTATCCTTAACCAAATAGAAATAAGCTGACTTAACACTGCTAACACACAGAAGAAAAGCTGACTGATTTAATATAGGTAGAGCGCTTTTGAGACAAATTCGTTCTCCTCTATTCATACAGTAAGCACTTTTGACTGACAATCGAGAAGTGGTAAATCAGGAAGTAAAACATTTTTTACAAATCTTCTGAATTCAAAATTCTGGTCTTGGCCGGTACAAGTTGTCCCTGTGCTGATGTCGGAAAGTGATTAAACGTCATGCCAATATTGAGATAGATCTGGAAGCTTGCAGTATGAGAGTTTACAACGTGGTTATGTCTCGAATACGTCATTTGCTGGACCTACTGTCCAATAAACGTTTGGATACATCAAAGTTTTCTACGAATTTGTTTCTAATTTATCGCACTCAGCACAATTTACTTCCCACATACACGCGAGAGTTTACATATTCGTTTGCAAATGTCTAGCAAACATTTTTTCATTTAAGCATTCTACCGCTGACGTATCCAAGCCCAATGTGGTATTTCTAATCTAGAGCAGTATCGCTCTTCATTAGTTTATAATTTTGTAAATTATACAATTATACTGGTCAATAGATTTAAGATTATGTAATTATTATTATTTTATATTTAAAGTGATAATTTGAAATTGCCTTCATATTTTTAAAAAAATGAGCATAAAATCGTTTATTTACAAAACAGACATATATGGATGAAAGGAAAATGGCCAACTCAAGAACAACGCAAAGTGCACTTGCAGGCATAACAAAAGACGGTAATGAAAAATGTGGTAAGCGATCTGAGGTTTATATTTTGCACTACTTTCGTCACAGTAAAGCGAAAAATTTTCAGCATAACAGTTTTTTACTAAACCGGCAGACAGAGAGGGTCTATTTTAATAGGATCCTATTTTTTAAGTATTTAAAAATATAATCTAGTACTGATTTCTTATTTTTGGGTAGTTTATTGGCTCAAACAATGAGTGGTTGCGGGGTCGCTGATAATTACTTTTTACCACGTTTTTTGATCATGATATAGACCTCTGGTCCATCATGCACATAAATTTGTCAGTATAAACTAAGGAATGCATACTTTGCAATAAGTAATTCATCCAATGTGCCGCGGACAGGGCTCGAACCTGGGAAAGTTTGTTTCAGAGTCTGGTGCTCTAACCACTCAGCCACCCTGCCAAATGCTACACCCAATTTTGAGTCGCACGCCCTGACCATGGAGTGTCGAAACGCGTCAATGCGTGCGACTAGTGGTATTTATGCTATTTTGTTAGGCGACTGTTCAAATACAATGGGATTTGTGTTTACTTCAAGCTCGCAAACTTGATTTAAATAGTTGTTACCACCAGCCGCGCAATCAATGATTTTTTAATTGTATTACATATGCTACTTCCCAGAATTTTTAGAACCTAGCTAACTGCAAGATATGTAGTGAAGTCATCTAATTACGACATTATCAATACACCGTATTGGGAAATAACCAAGCATTAGCAAAAACAAACCGTGACGTTTGGACCGGTAATACACTAGTTTAATTTTTATCCCTCCCATTATTGCAATAAAATTATATTTTCTATCGTCTATTTAAATTGGATTAAAGTTGTAAATGATAATTAACTTTTTTTTAGAAATAGGAAGCTAGTTGAATAATATTGCAATGGATCAAAATTTCTTAATTTCTAGCTTAAGGCTAAACAAACAGGCCAAAACTTTTGGAAAGTATGTGATGAGTTCCCAGTAAGGAAGAAAGCATCGTATTCCACACTTTACAATACTTAATTTATACTGACAAATTTATGCGCATAATGGGTCACGTTTTTTATTATGATCGCAGTCTTGATTAAAAGTAATTCTTATCAACGCCCACGCAACCAATATTCGTTTATTATATAAATGTTCATTTTAATACAAGGCCTGTTAAACATTTGGTTAAACAATGTTTTTCTATATTCTTTCTCTGTGTTTTGATAATAAATTGTCTATCAGTTTATGCTATTTCAACAATCTTAAAACGATTTAGTTATATGTCAAGCTTCTAAGCAATGTGTTGCTTTATTCGTGAGTGTTGCAAAATCTCTAACCTAAAGATGAATACATAACATTAGGCAAGTCATATAAGCCTTTCAAGCGGAAAAGAAGATACAATGCAAATGTGTCGGTGCCAAATACCTTTGTTGGTTCAAGCTTGTATTTTCCGATATCCAATGAAAATGGTCGATTTCTCCTTCCAACAAGATTTACATTCAGATATTTGTTTGATTTTCACACCTTTCTATAACAACAAGTTCTAATAGTGCAAAATATGAATTTATAGAAAATCTTTCATGTAATCGTTTTATAATGTCAAATGCCTTCAAATATTACGCAGTATATCTTTTATTAGGAAGAGGAAACTAATTTACTTACAAAGGTGAGCACATAGTAACAAATTAGTTCAATTATGACCATAAAAATAAAGCATAGACATCATGAATGGAAAGTATTTTATCGTGAAAATTCGTTTCGTGCTGACTGGTGACTAGCAGTAGGAGCCGGTATTACGTCCTTTACCCAATATAAATTTGGGTGAGGAATCTCCTCATTCCTCGCCCAAATATATATTGGGTAAAGGGCGTAAAACCGTCTCCTACTGACTAGTCACCAGTAAGCACGAAACGAATTTTCACGATAAAATACTTTCCGTTCATGATGTCTTTGGTTTATCCTTCTGATAATATTTGAACTAATTTGTTACGTGGTGCGCAACACTTAATACACAATTAACATATATATCTGGTCTCCGCCACAAACATTATCTAACAATTTGACTATTGTTGGTTTCCGATGTGTAAATTCATGTAGGAAAGAAATGATAACAATTTATTATATATGTCGTGCTTACACAAGAAAATTAATGAAGGTATAATAAATTATATAAATATAATATATTAACATGTTTCACGGTTGGAAAACGCGCCATAAGCAGCAATCGGTGCATTGAACTCTGTTTGTCATGGAAAATCAAACCGTCGTGTCATTGCGAATGCGTTGAACTTCTGCTGCCTGGCAGGCAAAGTCAACGAAGTAGCAAGAAATAACGCGCTACGAGAACTGGGCAGTACAGATGGAAAACACTTCGTAATACTATTACGTAGTACATGCGTTGGGCAGTTTCATGGGCTGTTCAAATTCGAACCTGAGACAGAGACTATGCATCGAGTTATCGGCGGTGGTCCTCGGAGAGCCACGTCTGACCAGATTCAATCATTTTACAGGTATACCCAGTTTTCAGTGCTTATCCTAGGATAAAATTAATGCCAAAACTGTGTATATATTGGGGAGCTTCTAATTTGTTGAAAAAACGTTTCCGATTTTAAAACTTTCTGAGATTTCTGAATACTGCGAACTGGTTTGCAAGTTATCGCAAAACGGTTGTTTTCGGGTCAAAATTTACATAAACATCAATGCGCTGTATTCGTATATACAACAGTATAGGCATCAGAAAATTTTCAAACCCTCTTATTTTGATATATCAATCCCTACAGTCTGTATGTTAACTTGACCCTAAGAAGTGTCTGTGGCTAAGTTGATGGTAATTAATTTAAATACGAAGACTCAACAGTTATATATATATATATATATATATATATATATATATATATATATATATATTTATACTAGGGATGAAAGAACATATTAATTTTTTCTCCTAATTATAAATATACTAAAATATTAAAAGGCATGGGATAATATAAATAAATAAATAATAAATATATATATATATATATATATATATATATATATATATATATGAAAAATTTGTATAATGAACGATTTATTGATGTAACATTTTAAATTTTCTGAGGACTGCATGTTTGTTTGCCTTCAATTAATATCGTACACCATGAATCCGCCAATATTTTATAAATCTTCTTTAGTATCAAGTACTGACGGTGTCGAATGTATATTTATATACATAACGATATTTCAAGAATGATTCAACTGTTGAACCAACTTCTTATCTCTAAAGAAGTAAAAACCAAAAACTGTATCTTCTAATGCGAAACGTAAGATTCATTGAATGGTGTCGTGATTACCTCGCAAACAAGATATTTGACGTCATGCGAGGCCAGAGTGTAAGGCTTCGTTGCAGTCACAGATTCTCAAAAAGGTTGGTCTAAAATTTCATGAAAGTTAGCTCATCTCCAAAAAGCATAGCGGTATTACGCATTACAGTTATGACCGTATTACAAGTAATATGTTGATTTTGATGTCGCATTGCTAAAGTTCATATATGAAGTTGACTTTTATACATTTTAAATACATGTATATATTTGAAATTTTACCAACCAGTTGTTCTACAATTCATGACCAAAAAGTGTTCTTGTGGCGTAGTGTGGGCACCTACCGAGAGGTTCCCACTAAGCACGTGTGCATAAAAATATACTTATTGCTCATGCTGAAACTTGCATTTTCTTTTGGTTCCCTCTGTACTATCATTTTACGCTTATTAAATCACGGTTTTTTCCATAAAGAAAAAAATCACTTTATTATTTTCCAGTAATGCCGAGGCTATGAATTAAATATAAACTTCATTGATGTAAAACCGATCAATTCTCTTGTGTTAGGTGAGACTCGTGCAGTTCCTGTGATTTGAAAAAATTATTATCACATCTTGGCATCAAATACTGTTTAGAACAGCTTACGTTAGCTGAACTCTTTACTTGCAACCAAATCTCGAATAATTTGCAAATGCCTAATAAAACAAAAATGATTTAATGATTCATGTTACAGACCTTTTTTTACTTCCCCTATCATTAAATGGTTATTAAATAAGAAATAATATGTTCCTTTTACGCTCAGATATATTTGTACTCTAACGAAGTTCAAATGATAATTTAATGTTCAGACGCATTTGTATATAAAGTTTAATACATCATTCATTTCCAACTGATATAGTTCTCATGTCCAAAGATAATCATAACTCTTCTCAGCAAAAAGCAACGTTTCTTTCTGATTTTTGCCTCAGTTACCTTAAAATGGACATAACATATTTTTGACAGGCAAAATCAACAAAAAGTTAGAATTTAGGAAAAATTTGAAATAAGGCAGCTAACAAAATTTTATGTGCATCATCACCAGTTTAGTCTTAGTGCCCGACATTTCCTTTTCTACTAGCATGAGGCTATAGTTTGTACACTACAGCGCTTTATTTATTGGGGATTCGTTTATTTTTTGTCACCTTATATTAGAGGCGACATCCGTTGAACATGCGTACGAGATTTCAAAAAATGTGTTGCAAAACTGCAGATTTATGTGCAAAATTCAATTTAAAACAGGTGTCTAAATTAAAATTTTCATTTATTCGGGTCATTATATACGTGTTTGGACTCCACATAAACTGTTTTTTCTCTTCAATTTTTGGTAAATGCAACTGCGTTACATTAGGTAATTCGTGCACTTTTTCTTCATTGTGCGTACGTGTTATTGTCGCCTCTACTTTCCTCTACATCGTATGGGAAACATCGTCCCTTTTAAATAGAACGCTGAAGTAGATTGGTTTATTTTCTGGTCTTATATATGCTTTAACATTTGGTTTGCCATTTTGCCAGTTAAAAATCTTTTGCCTTATACTGTGCCGTAAGACTGATACTTTTATAAACGTTTGTGAAGATTTATAAATGCCATCATAATTACTATCTACCTTTTAAGGAGCAGAGAACATTTCATAAAAAAACGCATCTATTGTGAATATTTAATTTCTCATCATATTAAATAAGTATTCTCAAGTTGGTTAAGGAAACTATCCTAATAATAGAGTTGAGAGGCTCCGTATTATCACACTGTCACTCAGTTTATGAATTGTCCAATTAAAATGAATGTGTACGATTTTCGTGCATAACAAATGGCGTACTCCTAAGGACAAGAAGAAGGAATACGTTTTGGTCTACTGCCTGAACTCTAACAACAATAGTTCTTTCAATGGGAATATTTGTATACAAACATGTCACAGACATTTAGATGTTCAAAATAGCCCTCATTGGCAAAGTTAACTTTGAATTCATTCAAAGAAATCAGCATAAATATAGACATCAAAGTACTACGTGCTGATAAAAGCAAAGGTGTTGTTACAGTGGACGAACCAGACTGTATAAGATGATGGAGATAATTTCAGTAAAATTTACACTTACTGCGTTAAGAGGGTACATCAAATGCAAAGAACGAAGGTAATAATCGAAACTAAAATCTTATTTTCTGTCGGTTAAATTCGTATGGTCGTTACGCAGAAGAAAGGAACGCTTGGCTAATCTACACCAACAGTATACGATCAACTTAAAGGAGGCTTTATTGGCGTATCCATCACAAGAAAAAGAAATTCATTTCATACACAAGACTAATTGAAGCGCGCTAGTTTTGATGTCTCCATGCCCTGAGGTTTCGGTCCCATTTCTTTTTCTGTTTGTGGCGGAGAAATAATATATATATATATATATATATATATATATATATATATATATATATATATGCAATTATGTATTAATTGTTGCGCACCTAGTAACAAATTATTTCAAATATGACCATCAAGATAAACCTAAGGCAGCATGAACGGAAAGTATAATTTCGTGTACATTCGTTTCGTGCTTAATGGCGTTTCATCAGTAGAAGCCGGTATTACGCCCTTTACCCACTATATATTTGGGAGAGAAATTTAGAAAAGTAGGACGTGCAATCTCCTATACGGATGTGTGAATCTGCAGTAATGAAGCTAACTTCACATAAATTCTTTGAAAATACGACTTCAAAGCTAACTCACTATACGTAATATATGTACCGAGTCTGTAAAGGACAACAACTCAATGTCTATTGTGTCAGAACCCGATACCAACATAAAACTACAGAAAAGGTACATGGTACAAACACGATGGATTTCAATGTATGCTAAAGTTCACAAAAATTGCGATTTACAACTATTTTTGAACACCAGTTTCTCCAATAAATCCATACAACTCTAAACAAAAATTGAATGTGCACGATATTATGCTTTCCTTTCATGCTGCCTTTGGTTTATCCTTCTGTTCATATTTAAACTAATTTGTTACTAGGTGCGCCACATCTAATACATAATATACGGTCAATCAAAAAACGATAAAATGGTTGTCCTATGAGATTTATATTTTTAAAAATTAATTCTCCATCACATGCACTGGCTAAATTATGAGTTCGCAGTATTAAAATATTACGCATACTACTAGGGAATTAGTCGATTGACGATTAAATTATGTTTGTTGGCAGAATTCATTATATAAGTGGTTAATAATACGATTATGGGTTACTTGATCTGTGAAGTTCTTGTGTATAAGCGTTCTAATTAAAGAAACATTTGACATTGTGTTCCGGGCAGTTACTAATTCGATTTATTCCTCGCAGGTAGACTGTTCCTGTTCCGTCTGACGTACCCTTCAAACGCAGACAGATGTATTATCATAAATGATATTCTCCATCTTTTGTATATAGTCTGATTTACCCATCGTAACAACGCCAGTGCTCTTATCAGCACGTATCATTTGGATAACTGCATTGTTGCTGATGTCTTTAAGCGCATTTAAATGCTAATTTGGCAATTCACGTTGTCCTTCGCAGTTAAACATCTAAAACGTCTTTATTTTCATATGCTCCAACTGAAGATACTATTGGCGTTATTGTTCAGGCAGTAGACCAAAATTTATTAACACCCACGGTTCTAGGGCATACTTCAAGAAAAAGATTTTGTCAGGAACGAAAGATGCGCATTAACGTTTCGCTGGAAGAATTCAAAAACATGTTGATATGTTGGAAATTGGGAGCCACCGACCTTCAGAGGTTGCGCAAATTTTCCTAAACCACCTTTCAAATACATAGTTAATGGAATAAATAAACAAATTTGTACAATATATACGATTATTTGACGAAATTTTACTTGTTTTTTTAAAACATTTCCCAGTCTCGAACACTGATTTAAAGTTTCAATAGAGCGCGTAAGAAAATCAGTTTGATTCAGTACATTGGAATGTCTATTTTCTGCCTTTCTTGGATATATTACTAAAGATAGATGATAATGTAAAAGTAAACAGAACAATTTACCAAATACCAATTGATCTTTTAACGTTTTAGCAAACGAGTTATTCAGGCATAAGCTGTCATATCTAGACTAGTTAATATAACTCTAGCACAATTCATCCCCTCAGGTTTCTAGAGGAATTTTTATGTTAATTGATGTATTATGCCTAAAGATCTAGCAACCAAAATATTCGGGCGTAATTCTGTATATCTAGATTAGTTAATATAGCTGTAACACAATTCTCCTCCTATCGTTCACATCAGTACCATTAAAATTATGGCATCTAATGATGGGAGCCCAATAAGGTCAAATCCGGTCGCTGTCTTGTTGAATATACAGATTGCATTGCCAATATACATAGATATAAAATTTTTAACTTTAATTAAACGTATTTTACATATAGAAATAGGTGTTTAAATATCGGCATTATGTGTGCAATCTAGATTAGGAAATATAATTTTCTTACCATACAAATGATCAATATCATTATTCGCAGATATCAAAATTCAATGAATTTTAGTTGAAACTGATTTCCACCCGTCCTTTTGGATAAACTGCATGCAAACAAGTATCCATTTAAAATTATTCATAAAGCGTGGAGGCTAAATGCTATAAATTCCATATTTCATTACTCAAAAATTCATTTAACCCATTTGAAAGTTATGTTGTCAGCTTAAGAATACAAAACAAAGTTTAATTGCATGTATCTAGTTCTTATGTTTCAAGTATTTTCATTTAAAGTGACGGTTCATTTTAATGGCTAATGTTTAACATTTAATGTATAATTGTAACCTCTGACAGTCAGAAAAAGAACCATTAATACAAATCTTTGAATGCTGATTGAATATTTTGTTAGTAAAAGTTTCGACATAGACCCGCCATTTAAAATTGAAAGAACTGAGTCACGATCAAAAATCTATAAAATGTAATTAATGTGATTATTTTTTGCTTTCACAATACAGTTGACTTACTAGCAGAAAAAATATTTTAAAATTTTGAAAACACCTAATTTTAAAAAAAAACATTAAAAAAACTCTTTTGATTACTATCATTTCAAAAACACAGATATGATAGCGGTAGCAAATCGTTTCAAAAAATCACATCTGTTAATCGCCTATCGACGGCGATAGATGGCGTTACTTTATTAACACAACCAGCCAAATCCACTCTAACTACGCCTAAGAAGAATGTTAGCAGATCCTGTTTGCCGAATGACTGCTCAGCGATATGCACAAGAAGTGGCCACCAGAATTCGAGTTATGCTAGAAAATACGCCGAAAAGAGGATTAAGGAGTTGAAATCAAATGCGCTAGTGCCTTCACCTGCCAGGAAAACTAATGATTGACTAACAGAATGGGCTACAGAACGATGCATTTACCATGACATAAGAAAAAATAATTTTTTCCAACGCTGTCACTGGCCCGCCTTGGACGGGCTTTTTGCAACAGTTCGTCGTCGGAAAACAGACAACGAACCCAATCGGAATCCGTTAAAACTGGATCTAATGAAGAGATGGAGTAAAGCAAAATAGCCTAAAAAGTATTTACCTGAATTTAGAATAAGCATTATGGCAAAAGTACAATCTATACTTACGAAAAGCGGTTCTTCATCATTACGATAGTAATTGTGTTAAAATATAACATCAGGATTTGAAAAAAAACTTTATTTTGAATTTTGCATAAATGAGGTTTTTGTTGTATAGTTACTACATTTAAATTATTTATATATATATTTTCTAATTAGGAAGAAAGAACACATTAATAACAAAGTGGATAAAGGCTATTTATTTCGTGAATACTAATCATCGCAAATCATCGCACCTGACCTTAATATCCAAAAGTTTCACTAACATGATATTCTAATCGACTGGCCAAGAATAACAAAATTCAACAACAATCTACTAGTATCCAGTCAAGAACAAACAGGCCCTCGACTAGAATCAACAAACATACAATCGGATTGGCAACAAACTGAAGTGGATATAACAGAGGCGCATATGGTGACAGAAGTTTCCAAACAATATGAGTGTTTAACACTCACCATGTGCAAAAGACAAATTTGCGCAACAAGGTGAAACGATCAACTACACTGGGTAAAATAGCACTCGTACATGTAACAGTGAACAATGCGCAATAATGGTTAATTTTCAAGCCATCAAAACAATAATTACCAGATCTCAGACATCACATTGCAATACTGCGAGAATGACCTTTACATGAAAACACGCACACACACACAAACACAAACGCATACACACTAACCAACCAGCCAAAACAAGAAACAAGGAAATGCGAGTCAGATTTGTTACCACTAGCATAATCAATTGAAACCCAAAATGCATATATATATGATTGTAAACCGATGATTAGTATTCACGAAAATAAATTGCCTTTTTCCAATTTGTAATTAATGTTCTTTCTTCCTAATTAGAAATATACTGTGTAATACTAAAAGGTATGATATAAAGAATATATATATATATATATATATATATATATATATATATATATATATATATATATATATATATATATATAGTTATTACCACTCAACCTTCGTTAATCAGTTTAAAGTCGTGTGCCGATCAAAGCGCGATAATCTATGAAAAAAAACGATAGCTTTGCTATGTTTTCACGACTGATTACAAACGGTGGAATTGGTCTTTATCTCTAGCTCGAAGACTTGAATCGAATAATTGTTTTCACCATCGGTGCGATCAGGGATTGTATAATTGTTTAACCTACATACGGGTGGCGAAAGCTTAAAAATATTGTTTTTAAATGAATTGAAATTATGCAATCTAAATTTCCAGCTGCATATCCAAGTTTTCTTTCCTTATATACACAAAGCAGTTTGAACCTCGTTAGTTAACTTCTCGTTGTAATCTGATAACGGACATACAAGATCTAAACGTACCAGTACCTGCTCTTGACAAAAGTTTTGCTACCAGTTAATCGTAATACCTTTTCTGCTAAACTGAATTTCTTTAAATACTGGCGTAATCTCAATTACGCATGCTTTCCATATTTATATGTGACTTCTGTTCAGGCCAGAACTAGGCTTCAAATTCGGTGTCAAGTTCTTTATATTAAGTTAACAAAAATAATACATATCAAAGCACATATAAGAGAAATTGCAACGTAAACTTGTGCCACATTACTTGTTCAAACATTTAGTATTACTGGTTTCTTCTAAAGAGTCATCTGGAGGTAAGACAAGTATTCGCAAGTGACGTTCAAATTTTTCATTGCCGTATTAAATGAAATAATCTGTAACTGGACACGCAATTCATATAACATTACTGCATATGTATTGTCTTAGTAACAAATAACCTGCACATATTTTATCATTTTAGCTTATCAAAAATTATGGATTCTACAATAATAGGGCATCTGAGGTAAAGAGTTGCATTCTAAAGCTTTGCTGAAAAGCTGGCATTCTGAATGACAGTATTTCTCTAATTTAATTAAATTGAGCTATCTAAAACGTCATGGCGTTTTACCTGTAAATTGTACTCTACCTATTTTATATAGCGTTCGCTTTAAAGTCACACTGCGAAAGATTATACCTGCAATAAAACTTTCTATAACTTTAACACGCAGACGTACATTAGATGGCATACAGTAACAAAATTATAATATATATATATGGTATATGGTATAGTATATATATATAGTGGGTTTTGGGCGTGGTCCTTTTTACCAGTTGAGACGCTTGTAAGCGCAAACAGATATACTTACGTGTATACCGCTTCTTCAAGCTAACTTTAAATATTCTTTCAATCCTATTGGAACTAATTTGTTACAGGGTACGCAATACTTGTTATGCAATTGCGTATATATTAGTTCTCTGCAATGAGGAATATACAAATGTAATACTTTTCATTGAATGATTTCACCATTGACATGGAAATATGAAAACGCATGCCGATCGAGGCCAGAGATTTGGCTTTACTGTTGTAGCATGTATTTAAATGCTTTTTGTTCTCCATTTTTACAAAATTTAGCCCATCACGATAACCAATGTCTCAGTAACCAATATCGGTCAATATATATCAAACATAATACGTCGTTTTAAGAAGTCAAACTCTGAAGATTTTATGTGACGTTAACCACATCAATGCTTGAGTAAACATTAATATATGAGATTGTACCACCCAATTGGCCCCTATTAAAGCGAAAAAGTATATATTAGGTATAAGTCGCCAGCAATCACAAAACGCGTGTGTTGATGAGATTACACTTTTCGATTATTTTGAATTTGGCTTATCATTCTGGTCGTGTTTGAACTAATTTATTACATTATGTGCAATACCTGATACAAAATTGCGTATACATTAGTTATCCGCAAAAGAAAATGTGTAAATAATGTATATTTAAATGAAAAATTTCACCATTAACACGAAAAAAATGAAAACGAATTTGGATCAAGGCAACAGTCTTGGCTTTGCTGGAGTAAAGTGTTTTCAGATGTAGTTTTAATTCTCATATTTCGTGAAATTGTGCCTATCTTGAAATAAATTGTATTGGTACCACGTACTGGCTCCGCATTTTAAAAACCTTCGCGTTGGTAACTTTTAAAAGTTAGGTATATATTGTGTATGGGGAGGGAGGGTTCGCTCTGAAGTATTCTTGCCAAAATCTTAATCCGAAGTTTATTTCTTTACTGCTTGTATACACTTTCGTATGAGATTTTGCCATCAAAATATCGCACGTCTTGATAAAATATATAGTGGGTATAGGACGTAGTAACGATACATATTGATGATGCGCCAGTAAGCTCGAATCGCATGTGTACATTAGATTATACTTCCCGTTCATGCTGTCTTTGGTGTATCCTTCTGGTCACAACTGAACTAATTTGTTACTAGGTTCGCAACACCTAATACATACTTGCATATATATTAGCTCTTCACAACAAACAGTATTCAACTGTTATATATTGAATTTAATAATGTCACGCTTACCGCAAAATGTGATAACTGATATCGATCAAGGCCAGATTGTATGGATTAACTTGAGTAGCAGGTGTTCAGAAATAGTTGTAATTCTTAATTTCAGTGAACTATAGCATAAATTGATATCCATCATGTTGGTACCATGTACCGACTCAGAAACCATAGTGTTAATACCATGTACCTTTTCGGTACAATAATTTTGGTATCGTATACTAACACAATTGCCATGGTGTTAATATCTTTTACAGAATTGACATATATATAATATTGAGTGAGTTAACTTTGAAGGCGCATTGTCAAGACTTTATATAATGTAAGCTTCACTAGTGCAGGTTTACACATGCGTCTCAAAGATTGTATCGTCCTATTATCCTACACTCCTCACCCAAATATATATTGATTAAAGGACGTAATACCGGCTCCTACTGATGAGTCGCCAGTAAGCACGAAACGAATGTGCACCAGATTATACTTTCCGTTCATGCTGCCTTTTGTTTATCCTTCTGGTCACAAATGAACTAATTTGTTACTAGGTTCACAACACCTAATACATATTTGCATATAAATTAGCTCTTCGCAACAAACAGTATTTAACTTTTACATGTTGAAATTGTTTTATTCTTCCAGACTATTTGAAATAATATATTAATAGGAGTATTAATAGCAGTATCTTACACACAACTTCATACATATCAGTCGACTGAAAATTGAAGCTGTATATTTTTAACTAATGCGTTTGACAAAATGTCGTATAAATGACGGTTTTATGCATAAAGTTGATTTAGTCAGCCCCGCCCAATGTTCGGCATGTAAACAAAACGGCATGTGCTGGTTCAATCAAGAATAATGAACTGTAGCATATAAAAGAGCAAGAGCGTGTATAATTTAGTCTTTAGTTATTGGTCTAATACATTTCATCATAACTTATCTTACTTAAGAACTTGCAATAAAATTGCCCACTTTGTGTGAACAAAGCCTTAGTCCTGGCGCTGGAACCTTTTTGCGGCAGAAATACGACTCTCTTAATTAAGCTACAAAACAAGTGCCAGGTGACCCAATAATAAATAAGTTTCAACTGTTTCGTTAACTGACTGACAAGTACAATTTGCTTTTCTAAAAATTTCATGTCATAGTTTATTGTTTTACAGGAAGCATCCCAGTCCTTGCCTGCGGATATGCTTACTTTATGCGAAAAAACAAAAATGTGGGATTTAATACTTTTAAAATGCCAATGCTTTTTAGGTTATATTACAGATGAGTTCAGCGACTAATTTAGAAAAGGCTTCTCAAAAATTATTGCTGGTTGCCCGAAAGCAGAGCATTCACTCTTTCATTCTCTCGGGGAATTAACATCAGGATGGAGATTTGTAGTTCGAGCTCTAGCAATAGGTTAGCCTATTGAGATACAGAATAGATGCTCGATTGTTTTCTTGAACTAAATCAAGAATGCAATAACAAAATTAAACAAACTTTTCAGTAACATGTTTGGAGAAAATTTACTAACAGGCATGCAATAAATCTCTGAGAAACGATTAAAACAAGCCAAAATAACGGAGTCACTATTGTATTTTATCGACTTTTTTATGTAAAAAGTTTCAAAAAATATCAAAATAAAGCAAAAAGATAAAATAAACGTTATAATTGAAATATATTTTAGCAACCTTAACATACATAATTGAACGTCAAATAAGCGCCCACTTCGTGGAAATGTCAAATAACATGTTAACAAATAACTGTGAACTTATGAATTGTCCAATACAGCACAGCTTCTTCAATTGTGGCCTGTCATGTAGGAATGACAGCTTCAAGTTGGAAAAAGAACATAGTGTCATTTAAGTCTTGCGAATTAACTCAATCAATCGATTTGACAACTTCATAAAAAACAACATTTCCTTATGCTCTTCTGGAATTAAATATTGCTGTTTTACTTTTAAAACGGTATAAAAAGGGGGCTTGCTTACTTCAACTATGCTTCTGCAGATAACATATCAACATATGAAGGTGAAAATATAATACAAAATTAAGTAAGTCTCTAAAAAAACAAAATTAACAACGAGACGCCGTAAAATACAAAAAAATTCTTAAAAGCAGCATATTTTGTCGATAGCTTTACTTAAGATATCTGCTAGTGAACTGAAAGACAAATATGCTATGCTGCAATTTTCATGCTTTGTCTGACATGCGATTTGACTGTCGGCAAAATTCAGCATAGTGGCGATTTGAAGGTAATGTTTCTACCTTTGATTTTGGTAATTGTTTGAGTGAAGAGAAAACAAGTGAAGAACGCATAGAAATTCCTTTCAAAAACTGAAGTGCCATGATGCTCACCTTACTGAGTGAAAGGTAACTACTCACCCCTCAATGCGTTTCTGTAGTCAAGTACTGACTGAGAAGATTCCGGTGAACCACAATAACTGGCCTGGTTAAATGCAATATTGAACGGATCAAATGAGGATTCAAAACGAGTCTGTGAACAAAAATATGGATAAAAGCAATGAATATATTCAAAATTATTTGCAAGCTCATATTCTAGAATGATGAACCAGTATAAATACATTATTAAAGGCAAAGTTAGCCAAAAAAAGTGAAATAAAGATTGTAAAAGTGCAAACCAGACTCCGGCGCAGTAGACAAGGCACACGTGATTTAGCAATCAACTATGATAGGCTTTGGCAGGAATTTATTTTTGTGAGTTATTGAGAGAATTACGCTGCGATACTACAGAAGGTAGCCTTATTAATCGCTGTCTATCTTACTTTCCTTATATAAAGTAGGTGCAAACACAAAAATAACGGAAGACACCGGCAAATTTTATTTAAAAGTCACATTTCTTCAACTGAGCAAAATTTGTAACCCGTTATTATTGGCAAGGCTTACGATAACAGTGCCGACATTAACGAAAAGAACCCGCCAATATTCATATCGCAGTTTCAAAGGCCATAATAATTGAACAATAATAGGTGTTTTTATAAAAAGCTTACAGGCATTTTTATTAATAGACAGCCTTTAGGAAGCAAATTTACCTGTAGTCTTTGAATTGTATCAGCCAGAACAGCTTATGGATGAAGCTTTATATAGCCCCGATACAAACAATTTTGTCACCTGATTCAAATTGACAGTAAAATATTCAATTTCTGCCATCTGGCCAATTACAACCAGCATTACATAATAGCTCTCATGGATATTTATCTCTGTATATACGTGATTCAAATAATTAAAAGTGTCATATCCAAACAATTGTTATATTCATAAAAAACGTTTTAAAAGAATTAAAATTCTTCCCTTAAAGATATTCTTAGACATCATAACAAAATATCAAATTTGTTGAAACAATTAAGAACTATATTGTTTGTTCTTCAGTACAATTATTTCACTAATGCCTAATTTACTTAAAGCATAATTGTTAACATGTTTATCTTGGGTTACATTCTAACCAATCCGAATTATTTTAAGTTTACATGCTAATCTAAATGCAATCAAACTTTCGGCTACTAAAAGAGTAGCTTCCAGACATAAATTGTTATGGACATAAACATAAATATTTGAATGATAAAAGCGAAAAAAAGTTACGTTAATACAACCACTATTACTTTATACAATTAGTAATTCAGTCTTCGATCAAGTTCGTCAACGTTATTCATAATAATGGCAAGTAACAATGCCATTTGAATGTCATAAACTGGCGTGGATAAAACATGTATTAGTTCTTTAGTGCTTTCTTCCAAATTAGTTACACTTTCGGTGCAATTAATTTAAATTTTCTCTTACTGTGTTAGTGTTATTATTTTATTTAGCAATAGGTTTCATTAAAAATGAGTTTTTAAGAGAATATGTGTAGCATAAAAAATTAAAATACTGTAATCGTTGTAGTTTTTAATTTTCTTATCTTCACGCTCAACATCGTTTGACTTGGGGTATTATACAATAATTTTTTCAGTTTTAATCTGTCATTAATCCACAAATCCCACACCACCTGAGAAATGAACTTGAACTGAACGTGATTTTATTTTGTATATACATTGTCGGTATTGAATAAATCTAGCATATAATATCAGAGGCAGCTCATCTGCTGCACCGGTCTCTTCATTGATAAGGGCAACACAGAAATAGCTAGAAATTCTGTGACTGGTGATATAACTATCAAGTACTTAGTTCACAGTCACAAATAATCAAATACACAATGGGAGCTGGGCATTTCATGTCATTTTCAATTTTTTATGAAATTATATTACGGGCAACCAATAAACTCTCATGAGTATTGCCTTGAATTCAAAGCTTATAAAAGGCAGCTTAGATATAATATTATGAGAAAGGCACCATGCCATTTACAAGTTAATATGGCACTAGAAGGTTATAATATTCTTTAAATCAAGTTTTCTATCTTGAAGTAAACACCAATCCCACTGTATTTAACCAGTCGTCGAACAACATAACCAAACTACCGCTAGTCGCACGCACTGATGCGTTTCGACCTTCCATTATCATCATCAGAGTAAAACGGCAAACTGAATAGCGAGGATCAAGCCACATTACATATATATGGAAAGCAAAATTATATATGCTCTCATCTCTAGTATTCTCGCATACATTGTACTTGACTGGAAATGTAGGCTGCACAATTTCTATGCAGTCACGAAAATTAACTGCTTGCAGGTTATAAAATTATTTTAATTTCACCATATGTATTTCGGTTTTTACTGTGAGCAACAAACAACTCGCTCTGGCTTAAAGATATTGCCTAGAAATGCTCCTGGTAAATCCGCCTAGATTAAGCGCTATGATACAATAGGAGAAGGAGAAATTTCTATTGTTTAATTCATTGGTTTCACCATTTGTTATCCTCCATATCTCTACGTGCGATGGCCATTTCGTTTATGTTAATTTTATTTGTAAAATGATATGGAAATGCAACGTGTAATAATTCAGTCACTAATTATGTTATTTTATGGTTAGAATACACCATCAAAAAAATAAGTCTAAATGGACTTTAATCAAATAATGCGCTCAAATATCTATCTAATATTAGTCAGCACAAACTGGTTAAAAATACTGAAACATGCAAATTTGTTCCTTTGGATCAGAACGCTGTCGTTGCCATGTAATAATCAAATTACTGTCCGACACATTCGAAGAATAAAACAAGATAATTATTTTACATTCATATTCTAACAAATAATATGTTATCACCGCCCGCTCAACCAATGCACGTTTAATTCTATAAATGTTCATTTCATTACCACTTCTCCATGTAGTCTGTTCAATATTAACAGAATGCTGATGGTAAGTTTGAACTTTGGGACTAAATTCTGGCGGGTACGTGATGAGTTCCTAATAGGGACGAAACTGGTCTACTGGATGAATTGTCTTTTCTACACCATAAAATTCTTAGTTTAAACTGACAAATGTATGTACTTAATATGTTAGGTGTTTATATCAAGTTCGCAACTTTGATTAAAGTAATTTTTACCACCGGCCGTGTAACCAATGTACGTTTAATATTAAGTTTTCCTAGTGGAGAATTTATTACCTATAAATAATGTTTTTTATAATAGTTTCATTTATCAGAAAGTTCTGCAATAAGCTCCAAATAAAGCCTTTCCCATGTGTCCAGACTGTTGGCCCAAATTCCCTTCTCCAAGTAAACCATTTGACAAATAATGTAAAACAAATCTCTGCGGATATTTGTTTGGATGGACCAATTCTGAACTACACCTACCCTTATTGTGTTGTAAGTCTCAATATTCAAATTGACGACGGTGCCCACCTTTTATTCTCGTATCCAGTCTAATGACATATTCCTCATCCGTTATCTATATTGTGACGTTTTTTTCCGTTATATTTACTACTCCATGAAGGCCATCGTTGGTTTGAGTCTAACAAGCATATCGGACGTCTATATGCACATTCGTCTTCAATTCTCTTATTTCTTTAGAATTATATCATTTATTACAAAATACCAAAGTCGTAATGGGGTTTGTTGAAAGATGTTATTCATAAAAAATGCTGCAAGGTTAACGGGATCCATTATTTCTTTAAACTAAATTTTCCAGAAGATGCAAAATTTCTTAAACAACAGATTAGCAATCAACGTTTGAATATATTTTCACAAACGTGGCCACATAAGAAAACAATAAACGTTTGGCTAATTTAAAAAAATCACTTCTCTGCAATGCGCAAAGCTGCCTTCCACTTTTGATGTGTTCATTCTTCCAATAGATATGTATACGGTGTTTACACCCATGTTTATATGAAGACAGTTTTTAGTTTTTTTAAAATATAAAATAAAGCAGGTTGGCACAAAATTGTGGTCCATTGTCGACCTGTTTTCTGCATAATCTAAATCATTTGTTGTCTAATAAAAACGTATTTAATAGCTACCCTCCATTGTTGTTGCAGATTGAAGTCAGATCACCTGAAATAATCGACTGAACTTTCCGATGATCGCCAGCACGTTTCCAGAGATTCCTCCATTGGACAAGAAAATTAGGCGCGGTACTTCAGCAAGATCCACCATGCGCTATGTGTGCTTAATGACTTATTTTACTTCGCACATACTTCATTAACAACCAAAATACCAGTAACAGAATTGGCTAATGGACACTACTATACCTATTATTATAATCAAGGTTGCGGTCTTGATATAAACACCTGACCCATTAATTACTTACATATGTCAGTATAAACTAAGAATTGTATAGTGTAGAAAAGGCAATTCATCCAGTAGACCGGTTTCGTCCTTATTGGGAACTCATCATGTACTGGCCGGAATTTGCCGCGGACAGGACTCGAACCTGGGCACGTCTGGTACATTCAAAATACTTCGTGCGGTTTCGCCTCCTAAAGGCAAACGAACATTACATCATACCGGCTTCAGCTCATTTGTTCATATAAGGCTTTTGAAATGTGCAGAAAGTAAGTGCAATTATATAATAGACGATTAAATAATAATATCATCATCAATGTTAGTTATCCTTGGGTATTGATGTCCTCCCTCTAAACTGGGATGTACCAATCTTCTTATCCAAATTTCGTAGACAAGATCAAATGGAAAATTAACTTTGCACTCGAGAGAATCAGTATAATTTTTCAAATATTGGCTTTGAAACAAACCACTTAAATTAAAAATGTAAAACATAAGACAGCAAATATCATTCTCAATTAGTCTGAATCCCTATTTTATGAGAAATCACAAGGTGAAAAAGTTGCAGTCAATATTAAAAATGAAAAAAAGTCATGTAATACTTGCGCGAGGTAGCGTAGGCTATGTAATCTATGAATGGAAAAAAATGATTAAGAAAGCAATCTTCGATGGCAAAAATTCTGGTTATTCTCGAGAATTGTTTACTAAGGATGATATAGGTCATGCAGATGTACTGAATTCCAAATATTGTGTAACGCTAGATTAAAATAATTAATAAATTCCTATTTACGTATAGAATTTTATATAGAAAATTAAGGCGGATTTGTAGGATGCAATAATATTTCTAAATAAAAGTCATTAAATACATGAAATACTAGGTTGAACACCGCCATGTATAGGCGTTATACCCGATATATTATGCTCTATATGATGAACAGGCTAAAAAACATAAGTTAGCATGCAACTGAAAATTTTGTGTAGCATGTGTCTGGGTGGCCCAGTGTTTAAAGTAATAGTTTCAAAGTAGACGTTCCAAGGTTCAAGCCCTATTTTAAAAGGACGTGAAGAGTTCCAAATAATAACGACACCGCTTTACAATATATTATGCCTAGTTTATTCTGACAAATTCATGAATATAACGGGACGGGTGTTTACATCAAGATGGCAACACTGAATTAAATAAATAACATTGAAAGAATTCATGGTCAAATTATGACGGATTGACTTGAGTTAATGAATGTAAAAGTAGCACGCCAACCATTGATAAAGAAGCTATTCTTTCGAAATTATCTGCCTGATGTAAATATCTAGATATATTTATGTAAAAACAAAAATTTATGAGCTAATAAATTATAACTTTCTGTTGAAGGACAGACATATCGTAATACTACACTGAGTTCAAGAGATGTCATATTTCTCTTATTAAAAGCTTAACATTTCTAAGAATTTTTTAACAGTTAAAGAATTTTGTTCGGTTTTAAAACAAATTAAAATTCATTTAATCTAGATTTGTTTCAGTATTCAGAGAAAGACCGCTATACGTACTGTTAAGATGTTCATCAAATATAGCCCTGGTTGATTCAAACCAGTGTTTCCCGAATACTTTACTTTCACAATGAAAGAGATAAGGCAAAAATAATACGCGGAATGAATAATGGCAGCTTTTCAAATTTTACATCGTATTAAAAACTTACAAATGAGTCAGATTAAGATCTATTTTACTTGAAAAAAACATATTCCAAGCACGTTCAATAATGTATACATTGCATAAACCTACCAGCACGGTAGTGGTTATATTAGTTACGAAATTGTATTATTATCAATTTAAAAAAATAATATAATGTGCATATGCGCATGGTGAGCGTATTCTAGAAAAGGTTTCTGTAAATTGCCAAATTTTATGTTTGTTTAAATATTTTGAATATATGGACAGATGATCCTTAAGAGGCACGTTTTGTTCAACACAAAGTAGGATCCCTAATGCTCTGTTACTAAAATGAATAAAGGTGAAAATGAAATCTGTCCAGTTATCAATTCAAGAAGAAGAAGGTTTAAAATAAGCTCACTAAATCATGTTAGATAATTTTTTTTAAATTCAGTTTCTTTACAAAAAAACAATGTATTGTACTTGTGAAGAATATAGAAATTTGTTTTATGTTGGAATCTTTAAAAACGGGACACAATTTAACGACATATCACATTAATGAAACAAAAAGAGTGCACCTCGATCTCACCTACAATTATATTATAAACTATAAATTAATTATGCGTTTAAATATTATTAAATAATTTGTAGTCTTACTTCAAGTATATCTTGCTCAAATGCCTTAGTTGCAGATGCAGACTGATTGTCTATTTTTGTGTGTTTGTCGTTAAATCTCGGTGCCGTAATTGGTTGAGAAAATTTGCTCTTTGATAAACAGTCTTTCAGTGGTTGTCCAACAGTTTTTTGTTGCAATCCAAAAGTGTTAAAATTCAGGCTATCCGAAGCTACTGATATAGGCGACATGTTGCTTAAACTGCCAGATATATTTTCAGCAGATCTAATTTGCTTGGCCGGCGTTATTTGTAAATGTGGATCCAGAGATACGAATTGATTCATATCCTCACTTCCTTGAAAGGCGAGAACTTCATTCTGCTCTTGTATTAACTGGTTCATTCTGGAACTTACGATCATCGGGAATTCCTGCTTACCAGAATTAACCATAGTCTCACTCAAGTATAAAGGAGGAACAACGACACCGGTCAGTTTTTGAAATTCAAGCGTCTGATTATCGTTGACGATACTGTTAACTAAATTATCCGGATCCATCTAAATGTTCGCAAATATTGTTAAAAAATAGAAAATAAGCCCACCTAACTTAGATTATCTCTATTATGTTTGTAGGTCTTAAAATTTTTTGTTCAAATAAAATTTCCTTTAAATATGAAACCTTTTAAAGAATTTTAATAAGAGGATGCAAACTGACCAGGTATAAAAAATCGTTACTGCAGTTAATTTTGTTTTCGAAATGACGAAAAATAGGAATGCATAAATCGATTTCGATTAAACGTCTCTACAAGTAGCTAGCTATCTCAAAGACGTGTTAAAATCGATGTTAGCCAATTTCTATTAAGTTAAATTTGTATAAAATGACAAACAGTTGCTTTCTATAAAATAAATAAACAATAAATATTATTTATTCTGAAAAGAATATCGTATTATAAGATCTGAAATATAGAATTTCATTTAGTTGGTAATAATTCATTTGGTATGCAAATTTTACAACAAACTTTATTTATTCTTAACCATAAACCTTTCCATTCTTACGAGTGGTCTAAATTGGTTTTCCTTGTGTATTACTTTTTCGAAAATAGTAAATTTTAGTAAAAAAATGATTAATGAAAAGGCATTATTTTCAAAAGATATTTACCGAAAATTAAAATGATCAAATTAGTAATTTCAGAATATTTTTCAATTTTGTGAGGACGAGTATCATTCGTCTTGAACAAACTATAATCGAAGAACATCTAGAATAAGTAGTAGCATAATCTGCCTACAAGGTAGAGAATTATTTCGAGGTAATATTTTTTCACTATGTAGGTAGGAAAGAATTTTATTGCCATATGCTCCATGCAGACGTTTTTATGTAATAAGTTTGTCAGCAACATGCATTCAATTAGGTCAAATTATTTATCCTGACGCGTACATAGAGACATTGAAATGTATTAAATGTAGCTTCACTTAAATAGAATTACAAAATTAAGATAAAGCTAACATATAAACTTAAACAATAAAAGTAGAAATAAGAAAAATATTCTTCACGTTTTACTGGTCACATAACAGTATATCTTGATACAAAAGCACTAGCTGAAAATGCAATTTATATTAAACGTATTGGCCTATAACAAAAATTGTTGTATACCAGATAATCGACGGATCAAGCTAAATCAAAGCAAACAGCTTCACAATCTCTTCGTTACAAAGATGGTTTGTTGCGTCAAGCATAGATTTCGTTAGCAAAGCGCAGACAGGTTACTACTCAGAATCAAAAATAAACGTGGTGCATGACAGGGAATAAATTAGTTACTTTTTCCTTGTGTTGCGATACGAGGTGTTTGCATTCGCTGTCTACCTGATTATTCCATATATTTCGACTTCCTCTTTCGGAAGTCTTTTTCAATGAAAAGCACATCACACAAACAATTTGACAATCAATATGTCAAGTGGAAAATTTTAGTTTTACAAAGATGATTCGTTGCGTCAAGCATAGATTTGTCTTCCTTATATAGTTGATTAGCGGTAGTCATAATTGCTAACTGGGCTAAAACTTTGGCATGATGCCATGCAGATAATTTCGTTAGCAACGTGCAGACAGAATACTAGTCAATATCAAAAAGAAACATATTGCATGACAGGAAATAGATTAGTTAGCTTTTCCTTGTTTTGCGATACGAGGTGTTAGCATTCGCCGTCTACCTGATTATTCCATAGATTTCGACTTCCGCTATCGGAAGTCTTTTTCAATGGAAAGCACATTACACAAAAAATATAACATCAATATGTCAAGTGGAAAATTTTAGATTAAACTGCCCCATTTATACTTATTGTTAGACCTCTTAAACATAACTTGTTTTTTTTCACTTCGCAAGTGTATGTCAAATTGGTTTGTGAATGTGCCTGCATGTGTACGCCCATCGATCTGAAATTAAAATAATTTAATAACAAATACTGACGACTCACTAGATAAGCGTACGTCATGCCTGTTTGTATGTATTCACGTTTGTTTTAGATTGAGGAGTAATCAATTACTGCATGTGTACACTTATCCCAGGGAAATTAAAGCGATTTAGCAACATCTGCGATTGACTACATAAGCGTATGTCAAGTAAGTGTGTTTGTGAACATTTTTCTTAAGGCTGAGAAATAATCCGATATATAAAATTAGCAGCACGTTTATCAGTCATTTAAGTGAAACTGAAATGATAACTGTCATTTTCTAATTGCACACGTCAGACCCATTTTCACACCTACTTTCCTAAATTAAGTTATCAAAATTAAATTAGACAAGGATAAGGTGTTTAAATAGGGTTGAAAGTTAAAATAAAAATATAAAAGAGGTTATAATAGAAATTTGAAATTTGCCTGATGAAGAAAGATAATAATAATAGTGCAAAGGAAAGTTGCATTTTTTACCATCATACAAACATAAATGCTTGTTATAAAGTGCTTCACTAAAAAATATAACATATAATATATAAAACAAGACAACAAGTAATCAAGTATGAAATTCTAAGATGATCCGAAAAAAATTAGAATATATTGAATTGCTCACCCTCCACCTCTCTAAGTGAATAGCAGTTTAGTGTTCTTCTTCTTTTACCTGAGCCAGTTTCCGATTCTGATTCGTGAAACCTTCGCTTCCTAGCAATATTTAATGCTGTATTCCAAATTGGATCTAATGATATTTCCACGGCTGCTTCATTCATGATGTCATTTCTCGATTTAAATTCGATGAATTCTCTAATCAATTGATATGCATCTGAACCCATCCCTATTAATTGTGTGTTTGGTCTTTACTGTATGGCATGCAAAATCCGATCTATTAACATGACCATACCTGCATGCGGTTTTATGTTCCCCTCTTCTTACCGTAATTTGGCGCATGGTTTCACCCAGAAACATCAGGTTACAGTCGTTACATATAACTTCATATACTCTTGATGTGTGTAACGGTTTTACTTTCTCCTTTTGTTTGGACAGTTTAATACCTAGGGTGAGGGCCTGTTTTAAAATAGTACATATATTGTATTTGATGCTAAAATTGTGATTTTCATACTTAATTTAGAGTCAGATATTACCATTGCCCACCGATCATCTTTTCTTTTCTTTGACGCTACGTACTTCCCGTCATGATTAAATTTGCTAATGACTCTCATCATAGTTGCTTCCATTAATTATAGTGGTTACACATTAGCACTGAATATTTCTCGCCGGCAGGGTGGCTCAGTGGTTAGAGCACCAGGTTCCGAAGCAGACGTGTCCAGGATTGAGCCCCGTCGGCGGTAAATTCTGATCAGTACGTGATGAGTACCCTATAAGGACGAAACCGGTCTACGGGATGAATTTTCTTTTCCTCACTATAAAATACCTAGTTTATACTGAAAAATGCATGTAAATAATGTGTCAGGTGTTTATATAAAGTTCGTAACCTTGATTAGAAGTAATTGGTATCACCGCCCGCGCAACCAATGTTCGTTAAATTATATTAATGTTCATTTCAATAATACTTCGCCATGTAACGCGGTATCTGTAAGATAATGACGGATTGGGGATGGTAAGTCGACACTTTAGGGCAAAGTGGATGCTATAAAGGCTTTATCTGAAGGAAAGGCTAACCATGAAACATTAGTTAGTATAAAAATGACACTACTTTTTAAGAAATCGAGTTACCGACATCATAATAATCTAAAACAATAATTGATTGCGAGGGTGGTGATAACAATTTTTTAAATCAAGTTTGCGAGCTTGAAGTAAACACCATTCCCAATAAATTTAACCACTCGTCGAACAATATAACAAAATTTACCGCCAATCACAACGCACTTACGCATTTCGACCTTCCTCGATCATCATCAGATTACGACATCAAATTGACTATCGAGGATCAAACCGCATTGCATATATAGGAAAAGCAAAATTAGATAAGCGGCTCTCACACCTAAAAAATTTTTTTAACCACCACCCGCGCAATCAACTATTGTTTAATTGTATTGTCTATATATATGTGTGTGGCGAAAGCTACAAATAGCTAATATTCGTGACTGTATAGAAATTGTGCAGCCGACATTTCCAGGCACGTACAATGTATGCAAGACTACTACAGGTAAGAGCCGCATATTTAATTTTGCTTTCCATATATATGCAATGCGGTTTGATCCTCGCTAGTCAGTTTCCCGTTGTACTCTGATGAAGATCAGGGAAGGTCGAAACACGTCAGTGCGTTGCGACTGGCGGTAGTTTTATTATGTTGTTCGACGAGTGGTTAAATCTTTTGGGATTGGTGTTTACTTCAAGCTCGCAAACATGATTTTAAAAATTGTTACTACCACCCGCGCAATCAATTATTGTTTAATTGTATTATCTATATATATGTGTGTGGCAAAAGCTACAAAAAGCTAATGTTCGTGACTGTATAGAAATTGTGTAGCCGACATTTTCAGTCACGTACAATGTATGCAAGACTACTAGAGGTGAGAGCCGCATGTCTAATTTTGCTTTCCATATATATGCAATGCGGTTTGATCCTTGCTAGTCAGTTTGCCGTCGTACTCTGATGAGGATCAAGGAAGGTTGAAACGCGTCAGTGTGTTGCGACAGGCGGTAGTTTTGTTATGTTATTCGACGAAAGGATAAATTTATTGGGATTGGTGTTTACTTCAAGCTCGCAAACGTGATTTCTTAAAAGTCATCATCATCTTCATGCACAATCATAAAAAAGCCATAGTAATTAATGTTTCACTGCCATATGACCATAAGAAGCGAAACAAAAAAATAATATTCTTATAAATAACGACTAATATAATAATTTGGGTACCATTATTATTGGTGATGTTTACAAGAGGGAGTACCTATTTGGTATATGTATATTAATCTAGATAACACACAGAATTGAGGAAAATTGAATCTAGACACAACACCATTATGCTCAATTCGGCATTACATCAAGGCAACTTCTGTAATAAAAATGAAGGATACGAAAAAAGGTATGAAGTTAAAGTAAAAGAATCTAAGTAAATAAATTATCCAATGAATGAAAGTTCATTGTAATGTTGTGAGAAACAACATTAAATAGCATGTAAATTTGTTAGTAAGAGTTACACCTAAATAACGCAATTTTATTTATAAATAACATAAAACACCAAGAAATATAATATGAAAATTATCATAAGAGCGAGACTATAAAAGAAATTATTTTATAAATAATGACAAAAATAATAATTTGGTAACCTTAATTTGATAATGTAAATAATCAGCATAAAATGTAATAAAGTAGAATTTTTTACAATCAAACAACAGTTCATTCAAATTCGCATTTCCGGAACTTTAATTGGAACTACTCTTCATTTCAAATTTACGAACTCATCGCTTCCTAGTATGCGGTAGTGCTATATTTTGAATGTAGCCTAGCGATAATTCCGCCATTGTTTCATTCATAATGCCATATTTGGACTAAATTGAAAAATGTTTTTTCATTGACATGGCTGTTTTTCATGACTACATAACGATATGCGTACCATTAATGTACATTTTATATCAAATCTTATCCGAATGAAATTCAAAAACTGATTCGTAACCATGTTTGCACCAAACTGGAGTGCAGTATATCCCTCCTGTTATTGTAACTTTGCGCATAATTTCTTCCATATTATAATTATTGAAAAGGATTGAATGGAATCCTCATGTGTCTGAGGCTTTAATCTTTTACATGTATTTCTTTCAGGTATCTCAAGAGGATGTCATTAGCAGAGAATATTTGTTTAAATACGTTTACTTCTACATCTTTTAGTGTCATTTATGTTCTTTTAAGACTTGTTATACCATTTTTTATGATTCAGATTTTAATCCGTGTAGGGTGTTAGATTTTGAGATTAAAATGCATAGAAAAATAAGTTCCTTTTCTAAAAAAAATCATATACAATTTCATGCTATATTTATATATACATTTCTTACAGCTAAGACAAATTTCTTGGAATTCTTGGTATTAATATTTTGCAAGAATGTTATTTAGTTTTATTTTTATGAAGCTTCAACTTTACACGTTTCTTACTACTAGTGTTTATAATTTAAATTGCTTTATTTTTACTTAACTACTTTAACCAACATAAATTAATTCATTTCAGATAAGTTAAAACATTACTTAGGTTCTATAGAATGATATTGACTTTGTAGTATGAGAAGAGTTTAACTAGGCTTAGAAAACCTTTTCAATGGCATTTCAGACAGGCAAAGTGATGTTGGTTTTCAGTGACTGCAGCTTCAACTATGTGGTATTTGGCATTTACCTATCAATATTTATTTATTTTTGACGAGCACCCATCCTGAAACATACGAGTCACGTCATGAAGACAGGCATTCAAATATATATAATTGAAAAACCTTTAACGAAACTATTCATTATTTTTTTATTTTGTTATACTTTATTTCATAGGCTGTGAACTCAATCGACACTCGGTAATAAGTTTTGAAATGGTTAGAAATAAAATATGAACAAGCGGAAATGGAATAATATGAAGCAAAACAAGGATTAGTGCCTAGTCGAGAAAATTTTAGAGTAGCGTTCTAATTTTAGGGAAAGAACAATTCACTAATTAATCCTTCGCATGATCTCACAATTTTTGAGATTCTGGCGTCGTTATCGTAGCTTAGGGGCGGGATGACTAAAAAAGACACATCTGTAATAAATATGTAAGGCATAAAAAAGTGTTCACTATGATGCAAAGTATTATCGCATATATTGCACTTGGCAGGAAATATCACCTATACAATCTTTTTGGTTTCAAGAACGTAACATTTAGAAACTAACGGAAGATATATAAACGTTATGCAATTTCACAATCATTGATTGCAAATAATAGGGCAATGACTGAAATATCATTAAAAACCTTAGTCTCATCAGAAAATGGAAACATAACGTTCAATATTTCATGGTCAAATTATGACAGCTTTTGTTGGGATGATAAAGTAACGATACATTTATTACAGAAAGAATTTTTTTTCAAAAAAATCAATCCAGTTTTAAAAACTGAATATGTGTATGCATAAATAAAACGTTAAATTGTAGTGTGTATGCTTCCTTGAATAAGTATGCGCTATTTATTTACAACCTGCCGTTCTAATTCTACTGTGTTTTAATACTATTGACATTTCAAGGGATATCAACTTTTGCTAATTTTAAGCATTCATTTGTTTATAAACATTTCAAAATTTCCACGCTATTATAACAAGTTAAAATTCATTTAATCTAGATTTGTTTCAGTATTCAGAGAAAGACCGCTATACGTACTGTTAAGATGTTCATTAAATATAACCCTCGCTGATTCAAACCAGTGTTTCCCGAATACTTTACTTTCACAATGAAAGAGATAAGGCAAAAATAATAAGCGGAATGGATAATGGCAGCTTTTCAAATTTTTACATTATATTAAAAACTAACAAATGACTCAGAGTAAGATCTATTTTACTTGAAAAATCCCTATTCCAAGCACGTTGAATAATGTATACAGTGGATAAACCTACAAGCACGGTAGTGGTTATATTAGTTAGGAAATTGTATTATTAGCAATTTAAACAATAATATAATGTGCATATGCGCTTGGTGGACGTTTTCTAGAAAAGGTTTCTGTAAATTGCCAAATTTTATGTTTGTTAATATTTTGAATATATGGAAAGATGATGCTTAAGAGGCACGTTTTGTTCAACACAAAGTAGGATCCCTAATGCTCTGTTACTAAAATGAATAAAGGTGAAAATGAAATCTGTCCAGTTATCAATTCAAGAAAAAGAAGGTTTAAAATAAGCTCACTAAATCATGTTAGATAATTTTTTCAATTCAGTTTTTTTACAAAAAACACAATTTATTGTGCCTGTGAAGAATATAGAAATTTGTTTTATGTTGGTATCTTTAAAAACGGGACACAATTCAACGACATATCACATTAACGAAACAAAAATAGTGCACATCGATCTCACCTATAATTATACAATAAACAAAAAATAAATTATGCGTTTAAATATTATTATATAATTTGCAGTCTTACTTCAAATATATTATGCTCAAATGCCTTTGTTGCAGTTGCAGACTGATTGTCTATGTTTGTGTGTTCGTCGTTCAACCACGGTGCCGTAATTGGTTGAGAAAATTTGCTCTTTGATAATCTGTCTTTCAGCGGTTGTCCAACAGCCTTTTGTTGCAATCCAAACGTGTTCAAATTCAGGCTGTCTGAAGCTAATGATTTAGGCGAAATGTTGCTTAAACAGCCAGATATACGTGCATCAGATCTAATTTGCTTTGGCGGCGTTATTTGTAAATGTGGATCCAGAGATACGAATTGATTCATATCCTCAATTCCTCGAAAGTCGAGAATTTCATTCTGCTCTTGTATTAACTGGTTCATTCTGGAACTTACGGTCATCTGAAATTCCTGCTTACCAGAATTAACCATAGTCTCACTCAAGTATAAAGGAGGAACAACGACACCGGCCAGTTTTTGAAACTCAAGCGTCTGATTGTTGGTGACGGTTCTGTTAACTAAATTATCCGGATCCATCTAAATGTTTGCAAATATTGTTAAAAAATAGAAAATAAGCCCACCTAACTTAGAGTCACTCTATTATGTTTGTAGGTCTTAAAATATTTTGTTCAAATAAAATTTTCTTCAAATATGAAACCCTTTTAAAAATTTTAATAAGAGGATATAAAGTGACCATGTATAAAAAAATCGTTACTGCAGTTAATTTTGTTTTAGAAATGAAGAAAAAATAGGAGTGCACAATTCGATTTCGATTAAACGTCTTTACAAGTAACTAGCTATTTCAAAGACGTCCTAAAATAGATGTTAGCCAAATTCTATTAAGCTAAATTTGCAAAAGGAAATTCAAACAGTTGCTTTCTATAAAATAGATTTAAAAAATACTTCAATTTTGTGTTAAATCCAAAATAGAATAGGTAACAGATGAAATAAATCCAAAGAAACACGATGCTAAGATCAAATATCTAAAAGATGATATACAAATGGCACAATTACTTTTTTTAATCAAGGTTGCTAACTTGATATAAACACCTGACATATTATGTACATACATTTCTCAGTATAAAATAAGCATTGTATTGTGTGGAAAAAGCAAGTTCACAACCCTGATTAGAAGTAATATTTATCACCGTCCACGCAACCAATGTTCGTTTAATCTTATAAATATTCAGTACAATGCCACATCCCCATGTAACGCGGAATCTGTTCGATTATGACGGATTGGGGCTGGTTAGTTGGAACTTTAGGACTAAATCGATGCTATATATGCTCTTCATAAGGGAAAGACTAACTAAGACACATTAATTAGTACATAACTGAAAATTGTGTGTAGTGTTCAGCAAGGTTGCTCAATGATTAGAGCACCAGATTCCGATACAGTCGTGCCCAGGTTTGAGCCCTGATCGTGGCAAATTCTCGATAGTACGTAATGAGTTCCCAATAAGGACGAAATCGGTCTACTGGATGAATTGCCTCTTCCGCACTATATAATGCTTATTTTATTCTGACAAATATTCGTTTAATTATATAAGTGCCGCAATGGTTTAAGAAATGAAGTCACCAACAACATAATCATCGTCATCATCTTCATGCACAGCCATACAAAGGTCAATAGTAAATAATGTTGCCCTGCTGTATGATCACAAGAAGCGACACAAAAAAGATCTTATAAATAACGACAAAAATCATAATTTAGCTTCCCAAATTATTGGTGAGGTTTACAAGACAGGGTACCTAGTTAATAAAAGTATAACACACAGGTAAATTAAACCACAACAGAACAGAATTATATCCAAGTCGGCATTAAGGCAAGGTAACATCTGCAATGAATGATACGAAAAAAGAGATGAAGTTAAAGTAAAAACGTCTAGGAAAATAAATTATGCAATGAATAAATGTTCAATGTAATGTTGTGAGGAACAACATTTAATGGCATGTAAATTTTTTAATAAATTTTACGCCAAAATCAGGTTATTTTGTTTATAAATACAATAAAACAACAAGAAATTGAAAACTCAAATAATCATAAGAAGCGAAACAAAAGGAGAACATTTTTTATGAATAATGAGATAATAATAATTTTGGTATCCAAATTTGATAATGTAAATAATCATTATAAAAAATTTAAAATTGGATTTTTTACAATCAAACGGCAGTTTATTCTAACCCCCTAATCCGTAACTTTAATTGTAACTACTCCCCGGTACGGATTCACGAACTCATCGCTTCCTAGTATTCAGTAGTGCTATATTCGAAATGTAGCTTAGTGATATTTCCATCATTGTTTCATTCATAACGTCATGTTTTGACTTAATTGAAAAAGGTTTCTTCATTGACCTGGCTGTTTTGTATGACTACATATCGATATGCGTTCACAAACATAATTGTACATTGCATATCAAGTCTCCGCTGAATGACATCTTAGAAAAATTCGTAATTATGTTTGTACCAAAATGAGGTGCAAATATCATAACGGGGCGCATAGTTTCCTCCACATGCTCGATATTATAATCAGTGTATGCGATTTTATATAATCCTCATATGTATGAGGGTTTCTTTTTTATATCTAATAATTTCTGTTAGCTCAAAAGGAATGAATATTTCTTTAAATACGCTTACTCCTATGCTCTTCAGCGTAACGTTTTTTTCTTTTAAAACACATGCCTTTTTTATAATACGGATTTTATTCCGTTACGAATGGTTCGATTTCAGAATAAAAGAATAGAAAAATAATTTTTTATTCTATAAATAAATCATTTCTAGTTTTATTTAAAACTTATTAACCAATTTCTTACCACAAAGACAAAATTTTGTGGAATTTTTGGTATAATTTTTATGGAAGAATTTAGATTTTCGTTTCATTTTAATTTTTCTCTTCATGAAACTTCAACTTTAAACGTTTTGAACTACTTCTGTGTATAACTTGCATTGCTTAATTTCGTACCTACCCACTAAAACCAACGTTTATTGAGTCATTTCCGATAGACTAAAAATTTCTGAGTTTCTAAAGAGGGAAATTAACAATTTGGTAGGAGTGATGTTTAACTTGGACCAAAAAAACCATTTCAGTGGAATCTGAAGCGGGCAAAGACAAGTTGGTTTTCAATGATTGAAACTTTTCTTATCTGGTCTATCGAATTTAAGTATCTACATTCATCTATTCTTGACGAGCGCCACTCATGATGCATAAGAGTTACTGTTATGAAGACAGCCATCCAAATGTTTAAATGAAATTCCTTTAACGAAACTTTGCATTTCATTTTTTTGATTATATTTCGTTTGATAAGCCTTCAACCAAATTGATATCCGCTAATAGTTTTAGAAATTGTTAGAAAAAAATATGAAAAGAGGAAATAAAATATTATGAAGTAAAATAAGGATCAGTTGCCTGGTCAAGTAAATTTTTAGGATAGAATCCTATCTTTAGAAAAGCACCAATTCACTAATTAATCCTTTGCAATATCTCAGGATTTTGGAGATTCTGACGTCATTATCGGAGCGTAATTGCGAAATAACTAACAAAGTCATATGTGTAATAAATATGTAAGACATGGAAAAAAGTGTCAGCACTTACGTCAAATATTATCGCCTATATTGCACTTGATAGGAAATATCACCTATACAATGTTTATTGTTTTAAGAACGTTACACTTAGCTGCTAACTGCAAAAAGATAAACGTTATGCATTTTGATAATTATTGATTGCAAATAATGGAGTAATAATTTAAATATCATAAAAGCTATTAATCTCATGGCAAAATAGAAACATAATATTAATCATTCCATGGTCAAATTGTGACAGTTTTTTGAGATAATGAATGATAAAGTAACGTTACATGTATTAATGAAAATGTTTGCAAAAAATCAACCTAGTTATAGAAGCTGAATATATTTATGCATAGAGCAAACGTTAAATTGTAGTTTGTATGCTTCCATGAATATGTATGAGCTATTTATTTATAACTTTCAGTTCAAATTGTGTTGTGCTGTAATAGTATTGCATTTTTAATGCATGTCAACTTACACTAAGTGTAAGCATTCATTTTCTGTTGAAATTTCGACGCTATTATAACAATTTAGAATTCATTTAATCTATAATTGTTTTGTAACGGCTCAGAGTAATTGCCGAAATATTGCCAAAAATGGACTTCAAATTTCACTACGCGGTACCAATTAAAACAAGCAAAATTTGCCTTTAATAAATGGCGTGCGACCTTGCGTCTGCACAAGTATATAAGCACAGTGCATTATCACACACTTGAAATTTCCGCCCCGTGGTCTATGTTGATAGCTGTCACTCTCGCTACTTGACTGGTTACCTACACTGACTTCTGGACTTTCGTTTATCACGCTGTGTCACCTAGTCACTTGAACTTCAGTCCGCCAATCTTCCTGTTGCTGCAAAACTAGTCATATGTGATCGATTATCTATTAATCGGACATCTACGTGTGCCAGCCACCACGATGTTGCCGCACATCTTCAACAAGACAACTCTGAGCTTTCGGACAGAAACTTACCTTTCTGGTTTCGAGAACTCGACGCCTCCTGGTGCATTCACACGAAGGAACACCAGCCAATCAATCAGAGCCGGCGTCAAGTGTTTGAAGTGCTTCTATACACTGCAACACTAACAAACGTTCTCGGAATTTGCCGGAAAACGCAATTGCGGTCCTGATAAGTGCCACCCAAAGTAATTGTTATTATCTACGACTTGTGTACTATTTTGTAACGTCGCACGGCATTTACTTGCAGCCGACCAAGCCAGGATTCTGAGAACAGTATTGTTTTTAGACTTGTTTTTATATGACAAATCTTTTTGCAAGATTATAAATAAAAGTGTTCTTCTTTTTAATTAATCTGGGATTATCAATAAATCGGCAGTAGCACACCAAAGCATCTTGTTTTACACCCTGTTTGTGAAAATTTCTTATTCAAGGTCTTTTGGGTTTTTCCTAGTTGTGTCTAAAGGAAGCAGTTTTATTTGGGGGGGGCCTTTTGTCGTTGAAACTTTTCTCTCCTACGCACAAACTTCGCCAAACGGTGGAAGCAGATTTTGTTCTAATTTTGTGAAAGAAGATATCATCAGTTTTCTGTGGTTAAAACGCTAAAAATCAACCAGAGCCGGTCTCAAGTGTCTAGAATTTATTCTGGACAGTGCAACAATACAAAACGTTCTCGGCATTTTCCGGAGAACGCAATTCCTATAAAGGCAACCAAAAGCAACTGTCTCTCAATATCTAAAGCTTTTGTACAATTTTGTAGCGTCGCACGGCACTTACTTGCAGCCGGGGCGTTTTCAGTTCCAGTATAACAGAAAAAGGCCGCCATACGCAGTTTTGAAATGTTCATTAAACAAAACCCTGATTGATTCAAACCAATGTTTCCCGAATACTTTCCTTTCACAAGGGAAGAGATAAGGCACACATAAAGCGCGGAATGGATAATGCCAGCTTTTCATAATGTTTACTTTTTAATACAAAAGTACGCATGAAACATACTAAGATCTATTTAATTTAAAAAACTTGTTCAAGCACGTTTAAAAATGTATAAAGCGCATAAACCCACAACCACGGTAGTGGTAATATTAGTGATCAAATTGTATTAGTAGCCAGTTAAAATATAATATAATATAAATATGCGCTAGGTAAACGTTTTCTTGAAAACGTTTCAGTAATGTACCAAATTTTCTGTTTGTATAAATATTTTTAATTTATGGATAAATGATGCTGATGAACCACTTTTTCAGTATACCGTAGGGTCCCTAATGTCCATTTAATAAAGTTGAAAACGTGGAAATGAAAGTTTTTCACTTTTCATTTCAAGAAAATAAAATGTTGGAAATAATTTCACTTTATAAAATGGGATTATGTCCTACATTTCAGTTAGTGCTTTATAAAAAAATACATATTGCGCCTTAGCATAATATTGGGAAATTTATGTGGGAATGTTTAAAACTACGACACAGCACAAAGACAAATCACATTAATGAAAGAAAAGCAGTGCAACTCAGACTGATCTATAATCATTTTAGAAACAGTACATAATTTAGGTTTCAAAATATTATCAAATAATTTTTACTCTTACATCCAGTAAATTTTGCTCGAATGCGTTTGTGGCTGTTGTAGACTGATTTTCTATGTTGGTGCACACATTATTATACCATGGTGGCATAATTGATTGAGAAAATTTGCTCTGTGGTAAACTGCCTTTCAGTGGTTGCCCAACTGCATGTTGTTGCAATCCAAAAGCGTTCGAATTCATGTTAGACGAAACTACTGATATAGGCGAAATGTTGCTTATACAGCGAGATATTTGCGGCGTCTGCCTATCTAATTTATGCGGAATTATTTGTGAATTCGGATCCATGGATACGAATTCGCTCATAGCCCCATTTCCTTTGAAGGCAAAAACATCATTCTCTTCTTGTTTTAACTGGTTCACTATTGAACTTACGGCCATCTGAAATTCCAATTTCCTGGAATTAATCGTACCCTCATTCGAGTGGAAAGAATAAACAACAGTTCGGGCCGGCTGCTGAAATTCATGCTTCTGATTCTCGGTAACGATACCGTTAACTAAATTTTCCATATCCATCTAAATTTTTGTAAATATATTTAAAAATAGAAAATAAGTCCACTTAAATTGCTCTTTCTCTAATATCATTGAAGGTATTTTTAAAATTTTTAAATAAAATTTCATTAAATTATTTAAAATTTTAAAAAATTTTAATAATAGGGTATCATAAAAACCGTAGCTGCATACGATTTAATTATAGAAATTACGAATAAATAGGAATGCATAACTCGATTTGGATTAAACATGTCTACAAGTTGCTAGCTATTTCAGAAATATTTGTTAAAATAGATGTAAGGCGTTTTCTATTAAGCTAAATTTGATAAAGAAAAGACAAAGTGTTGCTTTCTATAAAATAAAAAAAACAATAAATATTATTTATTCTGCAACGATTATCATATAATAAGATCTGAAATATTAAATTTAATTTAGTTTGTAATAATCAATTCATATGCAAATTTTACAAAAAAAACTTTATTTACCCTTATCATCATCATCATGCAAAGTCATACAAAAGCCAAAAATGAACAATGTGTCACTGTCATATAACTATACGCCGTTCATGGTTATATTTCGACTGCAAAAGAAGACTAAGAAACCGATTCTTAGTGAGCATGATTTGTTCTCGGAACGTTCCTTCTCATAGATATTCTGGCAGCCAAGGATGATGAACAGTATTTGCTAAGTTGCCAGTGGCCAAACTTGACTTGAGCAGCCAAAACTTGCTCTTTGCTTCTGGCATGCTTGCTTTCATTCCCTCTAACACATTTAACTATAAAACTTATTGCGCAGTTAGACCAAACTCGAGGATTCACATGAAACAGGATGATGGCTTTGTCCCTTTAGATCGAGTTAGGTTCATGTTACCATACCCGGACTGACTAACGTCTGCCCGTCGGTCTACAGACCGGAATTTTAATGGTTACGTGTCACCTTTTCCCGTTCTTGCTCAGTTAACTATCTGTTGATATGCCAATCTGAAGATCCCTTAACCCATTGAATGTTTCTCTCATTTTTTTCATTTTACCCATAAACATAAACCTTTCCTTTCTGACGTGTGATCAGTGCCAGTCAGTCACCCTGGTAACAAAATTTTGAATTCAGTCGGTAAAAAAGTTAATGTCTAGTGCTAATTAAAACAAATTAAGATTATCCAGTATACACGGCCGTTTGGCATCGTCTCTATATAATCTAACACCCACTAGCCTCATGAAAATTGAAAATGAAGGTAACTGGCAAAGAATTTTATGGTAGTAGATAATAAATAGCAGAATACGCAAAATGCACCCCCATCTGAATTTGTCTTTCGCCGAACTTATATCAGGGAATTATCTTGATTTGTTAGTCATTTAAAAAAGTGTCTCTATCAAAACCTAGTTGACTTGAATTTTTATCTCATTAAATATGTAGATTTCAATATGAAACAGATAATAGCCGGTTTTATAGTCTCTTCACAATCTCGAGTCGCATTAAAACATGCTTTAGATTTAATTTCAAATAGATGAAGTCTATGATCGTGTTTGTCAATAGTTGCATCATTCCAATTTTAAACTTAAACAATAAATAGTGAGATATTATAATTATTCTTGGAGTTTTACTGATTACATAACGGTATATCTTGATACAAAAGCGTTAGCTGAAAATGCATTATATATGAAACATATTTGTCGATAATAGCAATTGCTGTATACTGGGTAATCGACGGATTAGGCTAAATCAGAGCAAAAGGCTTCATTTTATCTTAGTTACAAAAAGGTTCATTGCTTCAAGCATTGTTACGTCTTCATTGTTTAGTTTTTTTGCCGTACTCATAATTGCCAACTGGACTAAAATTGTGAAACAATGCCACGCAGACAATTTTGTTGGCAACACGCAGACAGAATACTAGTCAGTATTGTTTTGAATAATTCGACTACTTGAAGCAATTTGTTAAAATGTAATACGTCGTAGAAAAACAAATTCGTGATTTTCAATTTTTATTTTAAACATTTTGATCTTTCATACAAGGAAAGCTGTCCTGTTATTACAGATTCATCATCAATATCATCATCATCATCCTCATCATCATGCACAGCCATACAAAGGCCTATAATAACTAATGGTTTACTGTCATATGATCATAAGAAGCGAAACAAAAAATAAAATTCTTATAAACAACGAAAAAAATAATAATTTGGGTACCCAAATTATTGGTGAGGTTTACAAGAGTGTGCACTTAGTTAGTATATTTATCTAGATAACACAAAGCTTTGAGACAAATGAAACTTCAAAACAGCACTTTTAATTCCAATACGGCATTACGGCAAGGCAACTTCAACAATAACAATGAGAGATATGAAAAAAGGCATGAAGTTAAAGTGAAAGAATCTCAGAGAATATATTGTCTAATGAATGATAGTTCATTGTAATTATGTGAAGAACATCATTAAATAACATTTAAATGTGTAAATAAACGTTACACAGAAGTCAGGCCATTTTGGTTATAAATAAAATAAGGTGAAAAGAAATTTTATATGCAATTTTATAAAAGCATAACGTAAACAATTTTTAAAATGAGTACAAAGTTTGATTTTTATACAATCAAGCAGAAATTCATCCTAATCCGCAATTCCGGAACTTTAATTGGAACTATTCTCCGGTGCGGATTCGTGAATTCATCGCTTCCCACTATTCGTTATTGCAACATTCGAACTGCATTTTAGCGATATTTCCACCATTTTGCCATTCATAGTATCAGTTTTTGACGTAATTGAAAAAGACTTCGTCCTTGACCTGGCTGCTCTTTCGGAACTACACAGTGATATGCTTTCACAACCATTATTGTTCATTGTATATCAAGTCCCCTCTGAATGACATCCATGATCAGAATCGCAACCATGTTTTCACACAAATGGAGTTCCATATATTCGTACTTTTATCGTATCTGGGTGCATAGTTTCCTCCAAATACGAGATATTATAATCAGTGTATGCGGTTGCATAGCATCCTCATGTCTCTGGGGGTTTAATTTTTTACATCTATTTATTTCAGCTAGCTCAAAAGGGCGTTATTAGCAGCGAATATTTCTTTATATACGTTTACTCCTATACTCTTAAGTATAGCTTTTTTCCATTTAAGACTCGTTATGCCATTGTTTTTATAAAACAGATTTTATTCTGTTAAGGGAGGTTCGATTAGAGATTAAAAAGCATAGAAAATAATCTTTTCTTCTATAAAAACATTATTTTCAATTTTATGCAAAATTTATTAGCTAATTTTATTTTTTTCTCTTCATGAAGCTTCAACTATACACGTTTTGATTTTTTGTGAGTATAATTTGAATTGTTTTATTTTGTACCTAACCACTGAAACCAACGCTTATTAATTCTTATTAGATAGATTATAAAAACAATTCATAGTTTCGAAAGAGAGAAATTAACAAATTGTTAGGAATGACATTCAACTTGGCCCAAAAAACAATTTCAGCGGAATCTGAAACGGGCAAAAGGAAGTTAGTTTCCCATGACTGAAACTTCTCTTATATGTTCTTTTGCATTTAAATATATATATTCATCTATATTTGATGAGCGCCCATCAAAATACATACGAGGCACTGTCACGAAGACCGGTATTCAAATGTACAAATGAAATACCTTTAACTAAACTTTGAATTTTATTTTTATTTGCTGTTATTTCGTTTGATAAACCGTCAAACAAATTGGTAGACGGTAATAGGTTTTGAAATTGTTAGAAGTAAAATATGGACAAGAGGAAATGAAACAGTATGACACAAAACAAGGATCAGATGCCTGGTCGAGAAACTGATTATTGTAGCCTTATTTATTTAGATAAACACCAATCGCATTTTGTTCTTACGATTTTTGGAAATTCTGAAGTTATTATCGGAGCGTGATGGCAAATTGACTAGCAAAGATCCAACTGCAATGAATATGTAAGGCAAGGGAATGAAATGTGTCAGAACTTACTCCAAGAAGTATCTCAAATATTGCACCTATTAGGAAATATAACCTATATAATTTTTATGATATCAAGAATGTAACAAATAGCAGCTAACTGCAAACATATAAACTTTATGCAAATTTCACAATTATTGATTGCAAAAAATGAGGAAACGGTTTAAATATCATTTTAAAAACAAACTCATTGCAAAATAGATACATACCATTGAATAATTCATTGTCAACTTATGATAGGTTTTGTTGAGATAATGAATGATAAAGTAACGTTGCATTCATAAATGAAAAGATATTTGTTTCCAAATAATCTACCTAGTTATAAATACTAGATATGTTTATGCAGAAATCAAGCGTTAAATTATAATTTCTATGCTTCCTTGAATAAGTATGAGCTATTTATTTATAATTTTATGTTCAAATTGTGCTGTGTTGTAAAACTTTTCGATTTAAAGAGATGTCAACATTCGCTGATTGCAAGCTTCCCTTTCAATCAAAATTTTTAAATTTATCAAATTTTTCCGCTTTTATAACAAATTTCAATTTATTTTTTCTAGATTTGTTTCAGTATGCCGAAAAAGGGCGCTATACGCAGAGTTGAAATGTTCATTTTATATAACCCTAAATGATTCAAACCAATGTCTCTCGAATATATTACCTTTATAGGGAGAGAGCCAAGGCAAACTCAACACGCGGAGTTGATAATGAATCATTTTCGAAATTCTGCGTCGTGTTAAGAAAATACAAATCCCGCATAGGAAGATCTCTTTATTTAAACCATCTATATTTCAAATACCCGGAATAGGGTACGTAGTAAAGAAGACACCGTGTTGTTCTTATATTAGTAATCATATTATTTCGTTAATAGATTAAAGCATGCTGTGAAGTGCATGTGCGCTGAAATGTTGTTTTTCTTGAAATGAATTTGATAAATTGCAAATTGTTCGTTTTTAAATTATTGTTAATTTATCGTTATGAAGTACTTATACAGTACAGAGTAAGATCCGTTATGTCCTGTTACTAAAATGAATAACAGTGAAAATTGCAGTTGTACATTTAGTAATTTAAGAAAGAGAAGGTTTGAAAAGAACTCACTAAGTCAAGTAGGATTAAATTCAAAAATTCATTATTTCTTTTATAAATCACTATGTATTGTGCATATGAGAATATAAGAATTTTTATGTGGGAATGTTTAATAACAGGACAAACCACAACAACAGATCACATTAAAGAAACAAAAACTGTGCATCCGATCGCTTCTACAATTATATAAAAAACCACAAATTACGCTTTTAAATATTGTGAAATAATTTGTAGACTTACTTCAAGTAAATCTGGCTCGAAAGCCTTTTTGGCAGTTGTGTACTGATTTTCTATGTTGCTGCATAAATTGTTACACCATGGTGCAGTAATTGGTTGAGCAAATTTACTCTGTGTTAATCCTTCGTTCCACGGTCGTCCAACTGCTTGTTGCTGCAATCCAAAATTGTACGAATTCAGGTTATGTGAAACTACTGATATCGGTGAAATGTTGCTTAGACAGCCAGATATTGGTGTCGCCTGTCTATTTGAGTTAATCTGAGCTATTTTTGGATATGGATCTAAGGATAAAACCTCGTTCATAGCCTGAATTTCTTTAAAGTCGTAAACGTCTTTCGGTTTTTGTTTTAATTTTTTCATTACGAAACTTTCAGCCATTGGAGCATTAACAGGACCTTCAGTCAAGTGAAATGGAGGAACACCGATACGGAACGGCTGTTGAAAACCAAGCGACTGGTCCTCGACATTGATGATGTTAACTAAGGTATCTAATACCATCTAAATATTTTCAATTATATTTTTTTAAATAGAAATTAAGCAAAATCCAATTTCAGTATTCCTTTTATTATAATGGACATTTAAAGAGGTTTTTTTAATCAAATATTCTTAAAATAGTTTACTTCAAAAATAAATTTTAATTAGACAGTGCAATTTAATAAAATATCATAAGAAGCATCTGTGCTGCAGTAAACTTTGTTTAAAATGATGAAATAATGCACTTCTTTAAATAAATTTGGAATTAATATGTCTACAAGTAGCTAACTAATTTAAAATGTTCTAATGAAAAACGAACCAATTGGTTTCTAAACAAATAAATAAACAATTCTTTATATTAAACGAACATTGGTTGCGCGGGTGGTGATAACAATTATTATAATCAAGGTTGCGGTCTTGATATAAACACCTGACCCATTAATTACTTACATATGTCAGTATAAACTAAGAATTGTATAGTGTAGAAAAGGCAATTCATCCAGTAGACCGGTTTCGTCCTTATTGGGAACTCATCAAGTACAGGCCAGAATTTGCCGCGGA
>JAQBSW010004002.1:0-74719 GCA_029291075.1 Eudiplozoon nipponicum
CGTTGAAGTCGCTTCGTCGAGAATTCGTGTGATTTTACCTTCACTACTATACGTCTACACATTCGTCTAGGAGATTTAAGCGTCCTATTTTCCCCATTCCTTCGCCAAATGTATAGTGGGTAAAGGGCGTAATACCGGCTCCTACTGATGAAACGAATGTGCACGAGATTATACTTTTCGTTCATGTCCTCTTTGGTTTATCCCTTTGGTCATGATTGAAGTAATTTGTTACAAGGTGCGCAACACCTAATGCATAGTCTCATGTATATCAGTTCTCCGCAACAAACAGTATCTGAATGATAGTAGAATGCATGCCATATTTTATTCTTTGTCTTAAGCTATTAATTGTGTTATCCTAAATTTTCCTTTTAAAAATCAGATTAAATTCTGTTTAGTTCAAATTCTGTCACTTGAATTTCTCAGCATTTGACTATTAGAGAACAATTGATGGCACTCAAAATCCATTAAAATTTAAATTACGTTTCCATGTGCACATCGTGTCTATTTCATTGATTGCTGGGTTCTCACTGGCCTCGTAACTTTTGAGCCTTCCACACGTGAACTGCTCATAAACTGCTACGGTACCAAGCTTTGCCGAATTTTCGCTAAAGTTTCGGCCCGTTATTTATCTGCTCATCATTAGATCTTCAACACAAAATATACTTTCCAGGATATTTTAAGGAGCTAATTTTTTGTCTAATTACTGGAAGGATATTTGTTATTATTTGGTACATTAAAAATTTGTTTTATGGATATTGTGTTACAAGTTTACTTATTAAACAGAGATTAAATAGCAAACTTTTTCGTTTCATTTTTGTTCTTCCTTTGTGATAGAAAGTGATAAAAGAATTAGATCTCATCTTATTTTAGAGCAGCAAATGAGAGCTGGCATTCAACACGTATTAGCCCCTTTCTTCTCCCGTACCCATTAATCATCAGGATCAGAAGCCAAAAAAACAGTTTCACTACGTAGCATGCTGGAATCGAAATAAATAAGCAAATTAAATTAAATAATATGAAAATAACAAATTTACGCATAAATATATTTATCTTTATATTGTTATAATAGAATAAACAATACAATATCATTTCTTCTATAACGAAGTTTCGTCCTTATTTATCATCCATCGGGTAATTAGCAAAATTTCCTCTGCCAGCGCTAGAACCCGAACAAAATGCATCAGAGTCTTTTAACTTATCAACCGCGCTTCTGAAACTGCGTATTACATAATATTCTTTGTTACATATCAAACTCTGTTTTTTAATCATGTTTTCCTTCACGAGAAGAAAATTGGCATTCCTCTCAAAGTATATTTAAAAAAGTTCACCTCGATCTCTCACCAGTATTAACTGAGCATCGGACAGGAGTACACAACAAAATTATTAAGTTGATAGGCTTTGTTTTTTTTTGTCTTTATGAAGTATTATTCAGAACTCGAACTAGGGCACATTAACTTCAGATTCCTGCATATTATACAGTGCAACACTTATAAAATATGGGAAACATCGATCTTCTTAATACATCGTTTTGACTATATTATCTATCGCTTAGTTCCTTCAGAAAAATTAATTTAACTTCCCAAAGATGAATGATAATGTTGTATAACGAGATGATTAGTAAAATTATTTTAATTTAGAGATTCCAAAGCGGGTTCACCTATAATGGAAGGGCTAACCAGAAAACGTCAGTTGCCGTTCAGATTTGAAATTGTGCTTAATATGCAACACGATTCGCGCAAAGGATAGAGTCTCAGAATAAAAAAATAATGTGCAACGGTGCGAGTCCGGTCCGCGAAAATTTCTGTACAGTGCTTTAAAAGTTTCCAATGAGGACGAAACCTGTCTATTGGATGAATTTCCTTTGCTTTCTGATGCAATATTTAGTTTATGCTGACAAAGTACATATAATTTAAATCTCACCATTATACATATATATATATATATATATATATATATATAAAATAAAATCGTGCCATAAAGCTCTAATTGAAATTTAATTATGAAAGTGCCTTAATATCCACTTTAATATGACATATAAGTGACAGGCATTGGTAAATGCAGAGAAAAATCAATGCATTTAGGAAAGACTTAGCCAAAAAAATAAAACTGGCAATACATGGGAAGACCGGGCGCATTTTCAGGATTGTATGGCGCATAGGATGAACTGCAAGAGCTTGAAACAAGTATGCAGTGGTTTGAGTCTATACCATGAAACTTCTGGCACTTACTTCATGCGTACATGCATTTATTATAGATCATCTATATAACGCACGGTTACGTCTGGCAATTTCTTTCTGATTTTCTCTTTGAAAAACACCAGAATATCCGTATATTTTGTGTGTATTCTTCATAAAGTATCATAAAGCTATTACGGAAACGCTCTCTTGCGTGTTAGCAGTGCTTATTCTAAAATACGGTTGAATTCGCTTCTTTCGATATCCGCCAGTTGTAACTACATAGCTCACTGAGCAATTATGACAGTTGTATAAAAAATATATTTTGGACTGTTTAAATATGCAGACCTTGTACTCTGAATTTATTTTTAACAAGCGTATTATTGTATAAACAATCATCAATTGTTTATTAGAAATCCGAGTAAATACTTCAGATTGCATGTCACTTTAAAAAATATTGACATATTTCTCCTTTTTGTAAATTAAGGCTTTTGTTTTGGTCATATTTTATCTTTTCTACAATAAACCTTTCGGGATAATCGTATGCTAACAGAGTTTTTAGCGCACCGCCAGTTCATGGCATTAAAATTCTCTAGAGCAGATAAACTTTATTCTCTAGGATAAATTACCTATGAAATTCCACTTTTGGACAATTTCGACATTGCTTCAGTAATAGATTTACTGTAGGGACAATATCTGCTTTTGGTACATTGTCCACTTAAGACTACATTCCTCCTGTTTTAATTGCAATAATTCGATGAAAGACAGTGCGACAGACTGCGGGTTTATGCGCTCGCAAGTAAGCGGAATATGATGGACCGTGATATTAAAATTTTCAAGCATGTTAATTGTGTCTAGAACTCAATTTATGATAATGAATATGTCACAAACATAAATCAAACATGAATGGCAGCATTTATTAATAGAAGCCTACAGTTTTATGTTTCCCGATTGAACACATAGTCATCAGCCAGTAGACTCGCTGATGGATATTCTATCTCCATTCCATCGACTTATGCGAAATATTGAACATTTAAAGTGAATTAAACATCTTTATTGCACATATTATGGATAAATGTTAAATGACTTCTAGGTATGGCGAATGATTGGTGCTTATTTTTGTTAATGCCACAAAGGAAATAGATAGTTAATTCAATGAGAATGGTTGCAAATATATTTCAAGCGCAAAACAAAATATTTTTTTTTATTCTTGATACTGTAGTATTGTAATTTATTTACGAAGTAACATTTAACACTTGCGCAATCGTGTGACATTACAATTTGTACTAGTTGTAGGATTGATTTTAGATCTCCCGCCAGGTTTTTCAGTGGAATGTTGAACATTGCTCTTACTGTAAATGTTTTCTGGAATTTGATCATTTGGACCACGTTTTTTACCTTTGACATGCCAAACATGCAGGTTGCCTGTTTGCTGACGTATGATGTAATTGCTTTTATTAAAACTCATATCTCCGGTTTTTGTTTAATTGATTTACAAGAATTTATTCGCACGCCATATTAAACCATGTTTAATTTTGATCTTACTTTATTTACTCGGTACGGTGTGAAATTTTGTTCACCATAAACGTCTTTTTTTGAATAATATAAGCAATAGTATTCATTCGAACAAAACGTTTCATGTGTCTGATTTCTTTAATAATAGTTCATTATTATATCTCGTTTCTTTGTTTTTTTTCTATGTTCTTCCCATTTAAAAGATTGAATCACTGGTGTCTAATACTAAAATACTCTCAGATATTTTCTATTTCAGTTTTGAGTATGTAGCACAATTCATCCGTTTTTGAAATTGATTAATTTAACGAAGTCATATATACAATCCAGTGCGGCGTTTGATCTTTATCTGTCGTCTCGTGTTTATCGTTTGGCAATATATAGCATATTTTTTAACTGATACGACTACTTTCGATTTTATTGATTGAGAAATACTGGTATAATTGAAACGAAATTTTCAGGTTTCTTTTGAAATACGCTGGAGAATTCTCATTATCAAATACTACTTTTATTGTTTTTGTTCTGTCTGTCGATGGCATTTACACAATGTCGACTAAAAGCACTCTTTAATGCAACATTCCCGCACGGATGAAGCATACAGATATAAAGTTCTAACGCTGAGATCTGGTTGTCTGCAATATAATGTAGACGGGTTTGAGTTTCTACAGCATTAATTGCTATCGAGTTAACATTTACTTTGCTGCATGTGTCGTAGCTGAATTGCATATTTTGTGTTGTCTTTGATAAAATTGGACATTTTCAATGCACTACAAATAATTTTTTTCACCTTTACAAGCGCCGCCATGACGGTATCTAAGTAAAATGATGCGACTGATCTTTTGAAGTAGCAATTTCGTCATATATATAGAACTTCGTTTAGCAATATTTTTTGCATATGAAATTTTTACAAATTTTATAGAAGGAAAGCTTAGAGAAGGACTAAAAAATTGAGCCATAACAAGGAAAATATATATATGAATACTAATGAGTATATTATTCAAATGAGCAATTTTCATAATGGGCAAAAGAAATTCAATACATTCCAAGTTAGTAAAGACGGATTGAAACCCAATATGTATGTAATATGATGTGCGAATGGAGATACGCGTGAAGCAATTCGACTAAGATATTACAAGGCGAACTCTACCGAAAACGATACCAAAATACCCCGTCTCAACCAAGAAAACCAGTCAGTAGACGCAAGGCCTAAATGTGTGGCAAGCTGAAAATACTAAATGTAGTATGAACGAGAAAATGTTCGCCACTTAGTCGAATAATATCAAAGATCAACATTCTACGGTACAGACTGGCGAGGTAACTAAAATATATCCTACAACCAGTACAATTTGAAATGTCAAACAATTATGATCTTGATACTTTTGACTGTGTAAATAAAGTACAATCGTGCCTTTGACGCTATGAAACGTTATACAACCATCCATTTTGCAAAAAAATGATTTTCTCAATATGTTCAACAACATGTAGCAACCACCCTTCCACATACCCGCAAATCATTTAAAACTTCACCTCAATAAGTGACCTAAATGTGTTCACTTTAATTTTAATGGTCAGTACTTCACGCAAGTCAATGAAGTGGCGTTAGGCAGGCAGTGATAAAATCTATTGAATAATGCTTAAATTTCGTATCTGGAGACAGCAAAACTCCAACTCTTATTTAAATATATAGCCATACGTATCAGAGGTATGATGACAAAATCTTCATATTCATGAATAAAGGTGCTTGACAATTTTGGCATTTTGGACCATCACATTCTGTTTACATGCGAGCGCAAATCTTCAGTGTAAAGCTCTGGCAATGCTTGAGGTATTGCTATCGAGACACGACGCCGGCAGTTTAAAATAGAAAATATATATCGAAAGCAGTGCATCTTCTAATTTGCGCTGTCTCAATTTACCATTAATCGCTGTTGATACGTATTTTAATCTGCAGAATAAAGACAAACATTTATGACGAATTGAATTGTCAAGAACCGACAGGACAGAAAAATTTAATTAGGAGACGGGCAGATAAACAAGTTTGTAGAAGCAAACATTATTGTGACGCAACAACACAAGTGCAGTCGTATGCAACTACATTAATCCTCAGCTAGATAACAATAGATGTTCTTACATTATTTGAATTTTTTGTATGCTTTCGTGTTTACGAAACTCAGCCTATATGTATCTCAACTCATGTTCAGTTTTGTTAAATATACTCGCCTAAACTATCTTAATTTCAATGGCTTTCTAAAATTTTACAATGCAAAGTTTAATATATTACAATCGATTTGAGTTTTGGCGGAGAAAAAAATGGCTTTATTATCTTTTTCTTCTTATACATGCGCTATAAATAATTTATTGTTTCACACATTATTTATTTCGAAATTCAAAATTAAATAACAAGTAATATTATTGACACTTACCTGTAGTGTGTTGATCCAATGGTGTATCGAATGTGAAGCAAGTTTGAACTAAATATTCCCGGTTTTAAATCGCATTCTGGTAAGTGTGGGATAAGTGACAAAAAAGACAAATCAATTTTGTTAGATAATTAACATTTGCTATGTTATGTGAAATTTTGTCAGTAAAAATGCACCATTAGTAACTTTTCAATGAATTTCCTTAATATATTGCGGATGGGACTCGAATCTGGGAACACATCCTTCGAAGTTTGTGACCCTAACGTCTACGCCACTGGTGCAACATTCTACACGCAATTTAAAGTCATATGCCAGCTTGTGTTTTCTGGTTTGCCTACACCTCTGATCGAACCGCTTTCGAATATTTGAGGTGTTGTAGTTCTAACTGACCACGCTGTATCTGTTATCATAAGCTTGGCGAATTAAATCTGATATAAATACAAATGGCAGGATTTTAGTTAAATATGAATTTTGTCAGTGTAAGCTAAACATTGCATCATGTAGTTAACGCAATTCAAAGAGTAGACCGGACTGTTAGAACTTCAGGTCTTAATACATTCGAAATAGGTTTTACGTGAAGAAAAGTCTAACCAGAAAACGTAAATTGGTATATTACATTAAGATATAGAATGCGACATGACTGTTGCAGTAAATAGAATAAGAGACACTGAAGCAAATTTGCACCGTTTCGAGTATAGTTCACATCACTTTCTAGAAACATCCCAATAATGACGAAACTTGTTTACCAAATAAGGTGAATTTGTTGCATATTGCAATACTCACTTTATACTGACGATATCCATAAAATGAAAATCATCCAATCATACTTAAAATCAGTATAAATTTCGCCTGTCATGTTGTCTTTTGTATAATTGTAGATAGAGGGTATCTAGTTAAAACTTATTTGTTACAAGACTACAAATAGGTTCCAAATGAAGGAAGGGATATCCAGAAAGATTAAGTTATTGTATTAAATAAAATTGCGTATAACATGCGGCACGCGTGGCGCAGTGAATACCGCCAAAAAAATCCAAAAATAATTTTCCCGTGTTCGCGTCCTGTTTGCGGCAAATTCCCCAGTGAACCTGAAGAATTCAAAATAGGATCAAAATAGGTATACAGGAGGAAATGCCTTTGCTACCTGATTAAACCAGTGGTTCATGCCATAAATAAATAAAGTTTAAAAAAAGATATAAAAAATAATTTAAACAGTTTTTGTTTGCACTTATAAACAAAGTTGGTTTCTTTATCCCAGCCTTTCAGTTTCTGGCTTCTTTTGACTTTTCGACTTTGATTCAAGTAACTTGTTGATGATTAATTCTTTTCCAAAATATAACCATAAATTAAGTTTTTTTTTAAAAATCAGATCAAATTTTGAATATTGAAGAGTAGTTTTATAACTTATTTCATATCACATTTTTATATTCTATTTAAACTGTTAAAACATCATGCATATTTGAAGTTAAAATAAAATTGCCTTATTTTTTTATAAAACGTAAATTACTTACTAGGCAACAGCGACAGTAGATAGCAGTTCAAGAAATAAAATTTTATACGATCTGCTAATGCGGCAGTTACCGCAAATCTATTATTTCAGGGAACTCCACTCGCTTGTTATTTTGAATATACATGCCTAATAACACCAGACGATGATTTTATCAAAAGACAATATGGAGCCTCTCAATTTTCAATAGAATTGGGCGGCCATCTTGGAACAACACTTTCTGATCAAAACATTGGCGAATATGCGGCGCATGATTATTGAACCAAGACTTCTAAGTTTTTTTTTAATTTCAAATTATATGGATTTGTTTAGTGGCAAAATCCCCGCATATAAAAAAATAACAGATCAACGACATTAACTTTCCATGAAAAGGAAATGTACAGGCTACGCATTATTATAGAATGTTTAGTATTTGAAATAAAATCGGTTTTCTTTTTTTAAATAGATGCTGTTTATATTTTGGGTGTCCTTTTGTAAAACATTTACTGATTTATACAATTAAGCAATTATTTTTATCTGATTTTAGTTTATAAATCACCTTTCTGCATTCTTTGCGATGTCTTGTACTGCATATTTTGTTTAAAATCACACAAAAAAAAATCGATCCAAATGCGTCGAGCCCAAATTAGTTAGTTCTATTACATAGGTCCAGAAATGTTTTCCTCCATTTAAAGTTTTTTTTCTATCGACCTTGAAAAAACCACTTTTCCTTCCTTTAGTAACACGGTATTCATGAGAATATATGCAATCAATCTCATGATTTCATATTAATGCTCTATTGGTATTTGATATAATGCATTCCTCAAATCAAATGGTATCGATACCATTAATTCTTCAATGTCCTTTATGGATTGACAGTATTCAACCTAGGAAATTGATTCGATAAAAACAATGCATAACAAAACATACGTACCATATCTTTTCTACTGAAATTATCCTAATTAACGACTTATCGTTAAGAATTAATGGAAAAGCAACGGAAATTAGCAAGCTTAACCTATTCTATTTAACTTTCACTCTTGTTTTTCTGATACTGATATCTCTAGCCTGTATATCCTCCACTATTTTACTCTTAAGATACACTTGCTTTGAAAGAGGGAACTAGATTGGCAAACTCACTTACTAATGGACAAGTATATTAAAGAAAGAGTATAATTTTCTATAACCAAGGTCACATTCTGAATAAACGTAATCAATTAATACCGTCGATATAAATCTTCATTATATATATATATATATATATATATATATATATATATATAATTCTAGTCCGAACATCGGAAATGCTGTCTTAAATATACAACGCTTATGCTTATTTGCTCATACTATGTAAACTAAATGAAATCCACGTCTAAAAAACAATCTTGGCTGTTCAGTTTTAACTTTTCAGCACAATAAACACTAAAAGCATTATCATGCAATATCTCGTCCTAATAAGGGAAACTAGTATACGACCGATGCAAATTCTTTTTAACTTTCAAACTGTCAATTACATTTGGCAGTACTTAACCAGTTACAACGCGCAATCAATTATAGCTTGATGCGATAACGGCATTTTACCGCATGGAAACTTACTTCTATTAGGAACATTTATTTCAAGTGAACATACTATTATGCACTTTTGCATCAATTTGCAATATATATATATATATATATATATATATATATATATATATATATATATATATATGAAATATTTATTACGCAACGGTTTTGTTTCTGCCTCAAAAAAGTGCTTATGAATTTAAAGAAATTATGTTTAATGTATAATACATTATAAATACTTGAAGACAAACATTTGTGATTATATATTGAGCAACAATGTGTCAGTCAGACTCGACATGGCAACAGGAAGCTAATCCACAAATAATTAAAAAACGTCGTGCTGACGCAAAGGAATTAACGGATATTGCACAGGAAAGAGTATACGTTTTCGAAATTAACAAAATTCTTTTAATGTGTGCTGATATGGCTACTGTAAAAAATGAATCTTATTTGCCGATGCAAAGCGGTTAATGCGCAAGCCTGCCAGGCATTTTAGCTCCGCAAAAATCCGACTATTTCGAATTACAAAACAGTGCAATTTATTTTGACTAATGAAAGATGAAAGGAAATTGCATGGTAACTATTTGTTTAACTTTTATGATTATATTAATCACAGTTAGTCTATGTAATGAATGCAACAATGCTGAGAAGTTATATTCGCTTTATATTATTTTGTGCAGCTACTTAAAATATATTTCCCATTTCCAATGAACATAAAATGGTATTTTCCACGAGCCAAAATGTTGGAAACAACATTGTGATCTTCTCACATGTTTCTATTGAATCTATAAACCGCTGGAATTGTTCTGTGTCAGAAATGAAATAGCCAACGATAAACCAGTAATCCCTCTGATTTAACTTTTAATGTTTGTACTATATGAAGATTTATCTATTCTCTGTCTTTGGTGGTTGCTCGTTTGAAACATTTTCAACTCAAATTTATAGCAATGCACCTGGAGATAACAAATTTAAGTAAAATGTAAATATTATTGTTTAAAAATGATAAAGGTACAGAAAAATCATGGCATAAGATAGCAAATATAGCTAAAATACTAGACAACATACTTCTTAATTGGACAATCACCAGTTTGATGGATGTAAATGATATAAATCAGAGCACGCGTATTGCATATTAAATTCATTAAGAAAATTTAAACAATCTAATTTTTTAATCCACCATCGCCTTAAAAGGACAAAATCGGTCATTTTTCCGAGCTTCATATAAGGTTTCAAATTTAATCTCAGAAGTTGCGCACTAAATCCTGCCATTATATGGCATTTCATACGTATATAAAATTCATATATATATATATATATATATATATATATATATATATATATATATAAAAGAATATACAAATAAGCACTGTTTTCAAATAGGCTTGAATAATCCCATGAAAATGCCAAAGCACGAACAACTTACTTCTTTCTAAACATTTCTTGACATCCACTAGTTATAGCAATAGCATCAAAGTAGGTTTGCACGCATGCGCACCTAGCCTTAATTAAATTTTTTTAAATCGTTCATTTTGACGTAGTATTTTTCACATTTCAAGTTTTACTGTATTATACATAGACTAAAACTATACAAACACTATGAAGATGATATATGTAAGTTTGTCAAAGCCGTGTGCATACCAAATGAATTCAAAATGAATGTTATAGATTACATCAAAATATTACATTTTAATTGGACACGTAAGGGAGGATATGCTGGAAATTTTCCAAACGTAGATCTGAGTGCACATTACGCAGATCAGTCTCCAACTAGAAAACATGTAAAGCCTAATACATTCAAATTTCAACTGCCTTTCAAATTCGAAAAATTTTGATTAGACCTTTGATAATTTAGCAGTGCATAATTTTTTGCTTCGGTGTGTAAAGAAAGAGATCTATTGTGCGTGTAATAGTCGTATCATTATCGATTAATCGCCACATTTTACGGAATAGTATGAACATCATGACATAATAAATTCAGCTCTGAATAAATGTGCAGCAGTTCTTGATATCGTATATTTATATCAATAGCATCAAAATAGGTATGGATGCTTTCACACTTAGACTTAATTAAAATTAAAAATCATTCAGTTCGACGTGGCATTTTTCATATTACAAGATTTACTTAGTTATAAATGGAGTAAAACTATACAACCGCAGATGCAATAGGAGATTTAATTCACGCTTGTCGGAGTGCTTATCAACTTTGGGTGTGCAAAACAAAAATTATTTTTTACGTAATTCTATAAATAAGCGTATATAGTCCTGCCAAAAATACGAAAAAATAAAAATCTTGAACACTTACTTTAGGCTAGGTGCAATAATTCTAAATAGACTTTGTCCAGAACTTGCAAAGAAAAACAATTTGGTTATGCACTCTTAGTACCTTAGGGTTTTCCAACGCCATACGGAAAGGCGTTTAGTTCTCTTACTTGCATTTTAACTTTCCGACAAATAAATTTATATATATGTGGACTAATTTTAGCTAAATTCTATGAAAACATATCAATCTTTATTAATTATTATCCGAAATAATACACTTCAATCAAATCTACAAAAGTTCTGTTGGTACTTTTCCATCTACCTGGTGTAAACTGTCAAAATATTTATTATACTGCCAAATACTATATATTATTGCACTTTGAAATGAGATACGGTGGAATGCGAACAAATACACTTTATTTTGCATGTAGTTGTATTATCATAGATAGCGCTTTGCTTTAACAAAATATTCAAACGGAATCTTAGGCTAAATTTATGTGAAAATTTTCAACAATAGAAAATAATTTGATCCTCAAACATTCTACGATTGCATTGTAACTTAAGCGTCATTCTGACACAAGCTTGTGACAGTTTACATAAATCATTTGGTTGCTCAAATGTACACTACCCAAATTGCATTTAAAAATGAATATTAACGTGATGTAATAACTATGAACTTGTTAATAAGACATAATATCTCTGGAGCCACTATCAAGCACAAAATAAATTGGTCAGTGAATTATTTTAACCATTTTACACAAAATTACACACATATTCACGTGCAATAGCAATTACCGTAAGCCAATAAGTAGTTTAACAGAACCCGCTTATAATTAATTTACGCTTGAGTGTCACAATTTACAATTAACCTCCATTCTTATACACTTATATTTAATAAACCGTGATAATTAAAAAAAATAATTTGTTCACATTTCAAGCTTTACTTCACTTAAATAATATATATATATATATATATATATATATATATTAGAAAAAAAGGAAATATTAAATTGGAGCTATATACTTTATGAGTAGTAGAATTTAATTTATGCGCATAATATTTAACCTGAAGAATCTCATAACAATGTAAATATGTTATTGGCAATGAAATCAAGCTTTACTTGAAAGAACCATGTATATGGAAACCAAAGCATGTTACATTACTAAGAGTGCAGTACTTTTAATATAGGGTTGACCTGACGTTTCAAGAGAATGTATTTAGAAACTGCTCCCATGATCTAACGCATCAAATACAAAGTTCTGGCAATAAATTACTAATATAAAAGTAGAAATATAGAATTAGATCACTGAAAATTACAAATTCTAGACAAGTAACTTAAGCAAATATGAGACAAAATTAGAAAATTTCTACAGGCAAAACAAATTTAATTTGAAATAAGCAATTAATGAAGTAGCTTAACACAGGACAATAATTAGATTTTTAACAAAAGGATATTGTTCTTATATAGTGCCTTTTTATTTGAAATAAATGGCGTATGCTTTAAATTTGTTAAGTTAATGATTATTCTATGTATATTATATTCTATATTATAATGTAGGCTATATTTCAATTGTTATAGATATATTTATTCTATTGGTTTAATTTGTAGAGGCTCCAGCCCTATTAGTAAATGAGAACCCCATAGGTGCCAAGTCGTTTTCAGTCTTAATATACACATTTGAGTCTGATAATCTAGTTTTCTCGTTCACATTTTTAAGTTCATGCCTGCTATATCTTGAGCTAACTTGCTTGTGCCCTCAAATCTAAAATTAGCTTCCATGTTAATAGAATTTAAATATATATTTGATAACCTTTTATTAGGCAACGAACTTTGTACTTCTTATACTGAAATACACCCGATCAAATGATCTAGAATGAAATAAGACGCGAAAAACAGAATTATTAAATTACCTGTTCCAAAACGTCCCCAATGTATACGATTCAAAACACAAAATGACAGCAGGTGCATATTGTGAAAATTGAGAATTTTGTAAACCAAATGTGGAAAAACAAATGCAGCTGGCTAAATAAAATCGCATCAGTCAGGCACAGATTACCGGACTCTGAAATTACGCACAATTCAAAAGTATATATTCTGTCAAGTATTTAACCAAAGAAAGTTAGAGAAAATAAACGAATAATTTCATTTTAAATAATATTCGTTTTAATCAGCCACGGCGGTTTAAATGTATCAATAATTGTCACTTTAATTTTATAGTAACGGAAATATCTTCCTCCACATACACAACCATCTCAAAAACGACGGCTAATAATAGACGTAATCATCGTTCTCCGGCTGACGTTTCACTCTTCCTGAACGAATTGGGCATAATGGCGCCTCTGTCGTCGACGTTTCGCCCTGTTCCGGTGTCACTGGCACTGAGAGTTCGTCTGACGTTGACGGAACATTTTGATCTTGTAACTCGGTAGAACACGTCGAGGTGTTCAACAACACGTCTTGTGAAAGTTGCTGTTTTGAATTATGTGCCTGCCTGATTGGATTGCGTACATCAGATTCGTCCTTGAAACGATGATCATTTAGCTCATCTGGTTATTCAGTCCTATCGTCAATCCAGATAAATTGAGGAATGCAACGATCCAAAGTAACACAATGAGCAATGCCATTTACCTGTATGGCGACAATTTTGTCTGTCATCCTTTGTAGAATGGTGTCAGGCAGTTCTTCCTATTTTAACTAGTTTCATAAACATGCGAAGCCGATCTTAGATCAGAGGCCACATAGCATTTGGTTTTTACTTTCCTAGTCTTGGTCTGAGCTAAACTACACATCTTATCTCTAAGTGCTCCTACAAACCAATCTACAGAGCTAGAAGCTCAATCAAGACTTCTTGGATTTTCTATTAGAAGATCTCTAGATAAACTTAAGGGTTCTTCATATACCAATTCTGATGATGAAGTTCCTAATTGTGCCCTAAATCTATTGCGCATGGCAAGTAATTCTATAGGAAGATCATGTATCCAGCTTTTTCCACTACTACACCTTAACGCAGCTTTCAGTTCATGATGCCGCCTTTCTACCATTCCATTCGCTCGTGGATTGTATGTGTTAGTATACAATACATTTGTTCCCATGATACTGAGAGATCATACGAAAAGCTCTGACATAAATTGACAACTGCGATAACTTGTGGCTCTTTCCGGAACAACAAAACGAGATACCCAGTTATATAGGATCGCGAAAAAGACTTCTTGCACTGTCATATCCTTCAAAATCGCTATTTCGATTTGGCAACTAAAACGATCTACCATTTTTAGCAAAAATATTTGACCCTTGACTTCAGGCATATTGACAACGTCTATGTGTACATGTCTGAACCCTCCAGTTGGTATCCCAATATTCTGTATCTCGGTTCTGGTATGTCTCCACACCTTACAAGTTTGACACTTGGCACAGACTTGTACTCATACCCGTATGTCTTTTGACATGTGCAGCCATACGTATCTTTAACTAATCGAATGATGGCTTTTATGGATGGATATCCCATATGGTATAATTTTTGGATAATTTTGGCACGTAACTTCAACGGCACATATGGTCGTATGTGATCTCTGTATGTTTCTCATAACAACCATTTGACACTCAGGAGCTTGTGAACATATCCTGGTCTCTTGGACAATATTAACGTAAATTGATCCAATCCTTGCGCTTCCTCGATTTTGTTGACTAAATTGTTTGGAGAATCCTCAAGATTCTTTAATTGACCTAGACGAAACAGCTCAACATCTACTTCATTCGGTCTGCTATGTGCATCTGCTACCACATTCTCTTTACCAGCAATATGACAGACAATGAAATCGAACTCTGCTAATCGGGTAATTAGGAATTCACCCTGCGAGAGTAATTAAACCTCGTTATTTAACCAAGTATGATGATCAACGGCTTGTGATCTGTCAATTGTTTGAACTGAATACCGTCTAAAAATGCTCAAAATGTAGTACTGCAGCATACACAGCATGAAGCTTTTTACCAAACTTATCATAATTTTTTCTCGACCATTAAGCTATCGGCTATAAAACCCAATCTGTCTTACCATATTCTTGTCTCCTTGCTGAACCATTGCCCCTATTGCAACATCAGAGGTATCTTTGATTAGCTCGAATGGCTTCTCCCAATATACAGGTGCTAGTGTGGTTATGTCATTGAGCATTTCCTTGGCCCTCTGGAATTTTTCTCGGTCTTCCTGACTCAAGTTTAAAGGCCAAGACTTCTTGATCATGATCTTTTCACGTATGAGATGGCGTGTTAAGGATCGTAGAAATCCGGCTAGACCTGGAATAAATCGTCGGTAATAGCTGATCATTCTCAAGAACCTTCGCAACTGGCACAAGGCCGGGGCGCCGTTACGTCCCTGATAGCTTAAATTTTATCTTCCAAAATATTTAATTCCGTCTTTGGAAAGTACATGTCTAAGATACTTAACTGAAGAGCATCCAATGTTACTCTTATTGGGTTTGACCACTAATCCATATTGGTCCAGTCTGGTCAAAAACGTTTCCAAATGCTTACGATGTTCATTACGTGATCGAATAAAAATAGTTATGTCGTCTATGTACACCCTTGCAAATAGAGGGTTCTGAAGGACTTCTTCAACCAAACGATGGAATGTCTGACTGGCATTCTTCAAACCAAAGTGCATTCGAAGAAATCTATGCTATCCCCCTCCTGGAAATCTGACTGCGGTGAGTGGTATAGAACTTTCCACCATTGGTATCTGTAAGTACGCTTTCTGGAGATCTTAAGTTGAACAAACCCCATATCACATTATGAATGGGAGCAGAGTACTCTGGTTAGGGAGAGGATAAGAATCACCCTTCGTCCCTGAATTTAATAGACGATAATTCCCAAAAGCCATTCATTGTCCCGGTTCAGGTTTGGGAACTACCACTATTTGGAAAGCAAAAGTGTAATGTGACCTATTACAAATTCCCTCTTCGTACTTTTGGTGAAATTCGGACACAGCATCTTGGTGCTGGTATTGTTGCAATGGTTGGGCCTTTGGTGAACAAGTCAAAGTAGACACCAATTCTATTTGGTGTTCTACTCCTAACTTAAATCCTTTTCTCTTGGATTGAAAGGTTGAAACACTGCAAGGTGTTTCTTGATGATGTCTGCAGAGTCATTTGCGACTGTAGGACGGGGTAAAAGAACTGTTCTAATTGCCGAAGTGTTAGACTCATTTGATGTTAATTCCCCTACGTCTTCTGCGATAATCCTAGTTCTGGAATCTAGAGTCAGTTTGCAGTGAGTCAAGAAATCCAACCCAATGATATGGTTTTTGACATCGGCTACAAGAAAGTTCCACGTAAAAGAAGATTTCTGGTCTAAAGTTACCGACAATTCATTTATCACCTCGAAGTCTAGAACTTCTATCCTCACTCAGAAGTTGCGAAATAGCTCTCGCCATATCATCAATTTTTCTATGTAAACCTACAACTTCTCTACATAAATAACGCACACTTTCTTGTAGCGTCAGGATGGTTTCGGTTTCTGCCATTCCTGGCTGTACCATAACAGAATCTGATATTACAGTATGTATCTGCGGTTTCTTTTGATCAAGCCCTCTGAGCTTACTTGACCGATCAACATTCATTGATTCAAATACCTCTAATGTGGCTCTAAGACTGGAGGGTATTTCAGCTGTAAAAATAGAATTCACCACATCTCTAGATACATTCAACCTGGAAGCTTTCGTACAAAGGCGTTCATAAAACTCTGATCGTAATTGATATCCCATCTTTTCTAGGAGTAATAATTCGCACATATGTGCCGACGTTACAGGCTGATATCTCTGTTGAATTTTGTCCGTTAGCAACTCAAATGCATTATACAGTACTTCTTCCAAAGTTCTGTTTATAAAGTTTTCCAAGGTGATTTTGAAATTCTCTGGCAATGCCATTCATGCTGCAGCAAATTTCTCCATAGGGTTTACAAACTGGTAAGCTTTGATTAACATTTGGGCATCCACAACCCAACTTGAATTTTTTCTGATTTATACCTTGGTAGACTGAATATTTTTGGACTGGCGCGGTCGTCATATTTTGTAGAGGCACCAACTATGTTAGTAAATGTGAACCCCATATGTGCCAAGTCGTTTCCAGTCTTAATATACCCACTTGAGTCTGATAAGTTAGTATTCTCGTTCACATATATTAAGTTTATGCCTGCTATATCTTGAGCTAATTTGTTTCTGTCCTCAAATAAAAGATTAGCTTACATTTTGATCTAACTTAATTACATGTTTGATAACCTTTTATAATGCAATGGAATGTGTACTTCTTACGTAGCAATACACCCGATCAAATGATCTGGCAAGAAATAGGATGCGAAAAACAGATTTATGAAATTGTCTGTTCCAGAACATCCCCAATGTGTACGATTCAAAACACAAAATGATAGTACGTGTATATTGTGAAAATCAAGAATTTTGGTAAACGAAATGTGGAAAAAAACAAATGAACTTGCTAAAGAAAGTCACATTACTCAGACACATATTACCGGACTCTGAAGTTACGCACAATTTAAAAGTATATATTCTGTGAAGTGTTTAACCAAAGAATGTTATAGAAAATAAACGAATAATTTCATTTTAAATAATATTCGTTTTAATTAGCCACGGTGGTTTAAATTTATCAATAATTGTCACTTTAATTTTGTCGGAGGTAATATCTTTTTTACAAATTTAAGTAACCAAAATATTAAAAATTTTATATGGCAGATTTCATATACCAGGTTTTCATACAGTTTCTTCAATATGTATGTGGAAAATGTAGCATTTATTTTTCCTGTTATACATTAGCTTAGCAGCAATTTTTCTATTTCCAGCCCTTGTGTACTGAAGGAATCAGTCTAATTTACGAATTGTGATCAACTTGAAATTAATAGTGCGTCAATGTTTTAGTTATCGTTATATTGATTCATTTTTAATTCTATGAGCATTCAATCGTTTAGCAAATATATATTTGGGTGGTTTTTCAACTTATTCGTTTTACATTTTGAAAAGGATTTTATCGATATTTGTTTCTGATATTATAGCAGAGTATATGGCCTTTGATGCTAAATGTATTCAAGACGGCGACTAAAACCAAAATACCGAAATCCGGGTACGGAATATATAATTAAGGTAGAACAAGTGTGCTTTAAAGTCTAGTTATGCTACTTTGCATAATCATGTCGACATTTAAAATTACGTTTAAGGAGTCATCATAAGGAAGGTTTGCTTGTTATACAGAATTATTTCAATAATATCTAAATTTTAGTTGAGCTTTATTTCTACATGTGCAACTTAAATTGATAAATGTATAATTTATTGAATCGTACATTTTTTATAAAGCATGGTAAATAGCCATGTTCTTTTTGCCAGATCTCATGTTTACCATAAATCTTGTACTTCGTATAGATCATTTTATTATTACCATTGTTCGTTGATTCATGGTCAGTCAAGTGCGACATACAATTCAACAAAGCTTTCGCAATGTGATAATGTTCTTCTTTCTGCTTCACTATACGTCGAAATAAAACTTTAAATTTAGATCAATAATTGTGTAATTATTAAACAGCTTCTCTTTTACTATATCACAAGTTGGAGTAATTGCAATTGAATGTATCTAATAAGTCTCGCAGTGTTAATGATTATCCACAGTGCTTTAAACAAAACAGTCTTACGTAATATCACAGCCAGCAGTCTTATCAATTACTAAAATATCTCACAACAATAATTTAAACATGGAATGTCTGTGGGATAAAATTTGCTAAATTATTAAGTATTAACTTCATTGCAGAATTATACACGTAGAACGTAAGAGACAAATATTTTCCTCAATAGTTGAAGGTTATTGCAAATTTCTTTTAAGGGACATTAAACAACTGAATCAAACAGAATTAATAAATATTTATTATTTATTTAGGCCTACAAACCTTATTTTAGCGAACAACGCGCAACGCATTGAATATGGAATTAACACTTCTTCCGAAAGTAAATAAGTTGGTTTGTTGTTTCATGATATTTTTGTTTATATAGATAAAAATACCTTTGACATCACAATAGATGAAAATGAGCATGAGTATTAGCATTGTACATATTATGTTACACATTTTATTATAACATCTTATGGATAAATTCACTCCTATTCTGATTTTGGCACTAACCAAGCTCGCAGAATAGAATAGCAAAACAAGTAATCGGACTTTATAAAATGTGACTCAAAATTGTAGACCGTCAGGGCCCAAGGTCAAATATTAAAACGTTATTATTCATTAAACGAAAACGTGTGCATACTCAAATAGTAAGACCATTGTAAACGGTAGAACGGTTAATTGTAATCTGTATAAATGCGCATCTCGATTTTCATAAAAAAGTCAATTTTCTAAAATCCGGTTATCGTTTGTATGACTTCAATGAGAATCTCTGCATTTTACAAGTGCAAATATAGAAGTTGTTTGCAAATATGAGGCCAGACTTTCAGCTAAACAGATAAAAAGTACATTATAAACTAAATGCTTGTCAAATCAAATGATAAATGCACAGACACATTTTTACGACACATCATTTATACCTCATATACAAGTTTTCCATAATTTTGCCTTTCAGCATAATTAAAAAATTCAATAACGGAAAGGAATCGGCAATTTATGAAGTGCTACGAACATAAAATTTGCAACCTCATTCGGACAGGCAGAAACGGAATGGTTCGGCATTGAGTATGAAACGGAGATGATGCACACTAACGATTTGTCGTTTTCAAATTTTGCACATGCGTTAATCTATTTTAATTTACTGTGTATTTTACTTTCATTTTCTTTTACCGTTGGCAAAGTTTACTCAATCCGGCAAGACTCACTACCTCCATGCAAATATAACAGTTATATATTTTAGTGAAGGCGAATTATTATATATTCAGTTATGTATTAGGTTTAGCACACCAAGTATCAAATTTAATCAAGTATGATAAAAAGGGTAATCCAAAGACAACGTGAAAGGAAAGCATAATCTCGTACACATTCATTTAGTGCTTAATGGTGACTCATCCGTAGGAGCTGGTATTACGCCTTTTATCCACAATTCTACCCAAATATAAAATGGATAAAGGACAAAATATCGGCTCCTACTGATGAATCGCCAGTAAGCAGAAAACGAATGTGCAAGAGATTATACTTTCCGTTCATGTTGTCTTTGTTTTATCCTTCTGGTCATACTTAAATTAATTTCATACTAGGTGCCGCAACACCTAATACATAATTGTTAAAATGTCAAGATAAACAAGCTTAACTGTAATTATAATTTAGAGGTTGTAATAAAAGTACATTTTTAGTATATATAGCCTCGTTTAATAACACATATCAACATTAACCAATGTCTGGTACTGCGGCCAAATTTTATAATTAACTTGTTAACTTGAAAAGTCAGGTAATATTAAAGCACACTTCATGTGTTTTTGCTTACAAAACAAATTATCAGAATAAAATTAAAACTACACAACTTCCTGCGGGTTTATGCACATCTGGGTTGCATTAATATTCCATTGATTAATTCAATTAATAATACAGAAATATCTACATATATCCAAAAGTTTAAACGAAGGAAGCAAGATAAGCTATTTAAATTGCTATTATCCTACCACAATACCTGGGTGGTCTAAATAATTCAAGTATTAATGAAAATTATCCAAAGAACTTATTTTCAAAATTTATCTCAATGTGCAAATGCTGAGAAATACTGACGTAAATAGTATAATGATATAAACTAACAGTATATTTGCCCAACCAAGTGGTCAGATAGACAGAGATGTTTGTCTGGCTGTTCAGCAAGATAGAACTTCCTGCTTTTTAATGTAGATTGTTAAAGCTGATTGCATATAGATGCAGCCATACAGAAATGACTACGTGGTAATGCGATTTGAAGGAGCTGACTGTCTTCTTGTGCAGCTGGAAAGACGTGGCTGTCATCTAATGCAGATAGTCATACCTGACTGAATAGAAGTTTATCTAGATTGAACTGAACGCTCGGTAGGAAAGAAAGACAGTTTTTACTGCACCGTAGAGCATGTTTACAACACCGGTTGTCTGATATCGCAGCTGGAATGTTTCCAGTGGCGTCCAGGTGCATTTTCAGGCAGCATTGTCTACTATGATTTCAGTTCTTTCAATCTGCGCAACCTGGAAGGCAGTTATGTCTAACTGTAATACCAGGGCGCCACTTAAATTTATTCGCATAACTGGGCGGTCAGCTCTGTCTAATTGTACTACTAGAGCTGCACAGCTACAAAAATAATCATTTAAAACTCATATGTCGGGCTGTCAATACGTCCTTTTTATTGTTTCAGAGAGTCGGTTAAATTTAACTAAACTTACAAGAAGTACGTGCCGTCAAATTGCACAATCAGGCAAACAGCTGTGACTTTGTGTGTTACCGGACAGCTGTTTATGCACTACCGCAATTTCAGTTCTATATAGCTGCAGCACTAAGTATTCGGATCTTTGAAGCCAAACTTCAAGGTTGTTAGACATCAACTTGCTGCATTACCAGGCATTAAGCTCTATCTAGATACAAAAAACAAGATAGATATGTTTAGCTTCACGATTAGGAAGACAGTTCTGTATAGCTAATTTAACATTGGTCTAATATGTGTAGCTGCAAAACCACGCAGTTTATTATTTATAGTTGAAAATCAGGCAGTCATCTCTGTCTAGCTCCTCTGCTAGTAAACCATATCTGTGTAGCTATACGACAAGACATTAAGCTCTTTTCAGTTTTACTACCAGCTTTCTGATTTGTCTAGCTGCACTAACAGGCATTTTTGCTATGTCTGGCTAAGATTTTACAAACTAATCTCTGTGTAGCTGCACAATCAAACAGTCATCTCACTTTAGCTGAAACGCTTGATATTCAGCTCCACCCAGCTGCAATACCAAGTAGTTGGATATTTCTAAATGCAATTCTAAGCAATAAGATCAATTTAGCTCTACTACATTGCTATCTTTGAATAAATAAACAGTCATCCTTGCCTAACAGCACATCCATACATAGTTAATTTCAAATATCTTTATTTAAATGTACTACTAATCAGACAGAAAATCCTATTTGCCTTACCAGGCAATAGCACTACCAATCAGTCAGTTATTAATAACTGCAAACCAAACGGTCAGTTCCTTATAGCTGCGCTACTAAGCAGTTAGCTCTATCGAGTTACATTGTGAGGCAGCGATCTCTCTTTATATTCTAACCAGTCATTCAGCTTAAACTAGGTGCACCAAAAGGCTTTCAGATCCACCTAAATATTCAAAATGGCAGTTAGTTCTGCCTAGCTATACTATTAAGCATTCATCTATTTCTAGCTGCACTATCACAAAATAAGCTACATATAACTGAGAATTTGAGAAGTCAAACCTAACTTATTGCTGTAAAAGACAATCAAGCCCATCTATCTGTACTGCTTGACTACAATATATCTTCTAGATAATAATTTATCGCGCGGTACTACCAGAAATACAGTCATTTAGAGCTCAACTAATGGGCACTTCACACGTCTTAGATGCAGTGCCTATAAATTAGGCTCTGAATAGCGGAAATTCCGAAAGGTCAGCCTTGCCAATATGCACTATTAGGCGAACAGTTCTGTCTAGACACACTACCAGGCAATGAGATCTATCTTTCGGCAATATCAGATATTCAAATCGGCCCAGTTACACAATGAGAAATTCAGCTTTGTTTAGCTGTACACATACATGTTATGCTCAGTTCTGCTGAACTAACTTGCAGCCAACTCATTTAAGATGCAATTCCGAGCAATCTGTTCTCTTTAGGGACTTTTCGAGCAACCAGCTTTGTCTAATTTATCAATCATTCATTCAGAACTGTCAAACTGTTTGACCTGGCATTCAGCTCGTTCTAGATGCATTAATGCACTTTCAGCTCTATCTTGATGCGCTATGAAGCTGCCAGACATTTTAGCTAAATTAAAGGACGATAAGAACTCTATAGTTGTATTAATAAATATTCAGTAATAGCTTTTCAGATAAACCGGCGTAGAGACACGTTTAGCTATATTACTATGCGTTCTGCACTTCCTTTTATTCCTACCAAAAGGTAAACTCAATGTATCTCTCGAACCTGGCTACAAGCACTATCTAACATCAAATCCAGCTACACCATCAGGAAATTAGCTCCCTGAAGGTGTACCAATAGTCACTCTGATCTGCCTATCTGCTGTAGACGGTAGTCAGCACAGTCTAGCTGCACTAAAAAGCAGTCAATACATTCAAACTACAAAATCACGTAGTCAACTCTGTTTTGCTGCACAATTAAGCATTGAGCACATTCAAGTTGACGCACTAGGCAATCAGCTATGTCTAGCTGGACAACCGCGCAAAGAGATCAGTATAGCTAACATTCGATTTAGTAATTTAATTGCAAGTGCGTTAACGAACAATCAGAACACGTCAGCTGCATTCGTTGTCAGGCAGTTTTCTTTAGCTGCACTACTAGACAGTTAGATCATTTCTTATTCGCTACACAGTGGTCAGCAATATTAATCTGAAAAACCAAACAGTTGTGCAGTTTCAGCTGTACTAGCTATTAAGCTAGGTTTACCTAAACTAACCGTCAGTCAAATATGAGTTGATGTCTTTTCACGAAGTCAGATCTTTTTAATTGCTTAGACACATATTATACTTTTTCAAGCGCAATAAATAGGCATTCAGTTCTTTCAAGCTACATCTCAAGGATTTCGGAACTGTCTAGCTGAAATTCCTGCAGGTATCATCGTCTAGCTGCAAATCCAGTTAGAAAGCATCCTTCATCTGCTCTAGACCGTAGTCAGCTACGTCTGGCTGCACTACCAGAATATCTGTTCTGGCTTGCTGCAGTAGCGAGGCGTCAGCCCATTCTAGTTGCATTGGCGGCCTGAAAGTTTTATTTGGGTGTACTGCCACGCAGTCAGCAAATGCCATCTATACAACAAGGCAGTCAGTTATGCCTAATTGTAATAATGGACCACCAATTCTATCTACGCGCACAACTACGTGATAAGCTCTGTTCGTCTGCATTTCTATGCGAAATTTTGTCGATTTGCTCAACCCGAAAGATAGTCCATTAATCAACAAGCTGACATTTATCACGCAATTGCAGGATCAAGCAGTTAGCTCTGTCTAGCTGCATTCCCAAGAAGTTAGCTCTGAATAGCTGCACTACCATACTAACAGGTCTGTTTAAAGGCAATACCAGTCGGTCTATCCTGTCTCTCTGCAGCACCAAGCGGTCATTTCTGTCCAGTTCCACTACCAGGTATTCAGTTCTGTCTAGCTGTACGTCCAGTTAGTCAGCTCTGTCTAACTTAAATAACATGCAGTTAATTCAGTATAGCTAAAATTTCAGGCAACAGGCTCTGTCAATTTTGTATATATAATAGGCAATCAGCTCCGTATAGTTGAACTACTAGATAATCCGCACAGTCTAACTGCAATAACAAGTGGTCGGCAATGTTTAGCTGAATTACCAGGCACACATGTTACTTTTTAGCACCTAGAAGCCTTCAGCGTTGTCCAGCTGCAATGTGAGACTGCCAGATCTGTCTATCCTACCGCAAGGTATATAATATCTTTTTATCTTCAGCTGTACTACGAAGCAGTCGGCTCTGCGCTGCTAAATTGCCCGGAAGAGAGCTCTGTCTAGCTGTATTGCAAGGCAAGCAACATCTCCCAGCTACACTACGATGAATTGCGATATGCTTAACTACACTGTCTGGCCGCATTACCAGGCGGAAAGCTCTTATTGGCTACGCTGACAGCCACTTAGGTATGTCTTGATACACAACAAGGTACATTGATCTGCCTAGGTACACTTTTTGCATTAATTTCCGTCAATATGCACTACCAAGCAGACGGCTGGTGTTAGCTCAACTAACGGGAAGTCAGCCATGTCTATTTGGCAACGAATCTATCGTAATAAACAACGAGGCGTTCAGCTATGCTCAAGCGCACTACTGCACAGAAACCTGTATTTAGCAGCAAATCTGAACAGAGTACTCTGTCGACCTGTACTAGCAGGCTTTCAGGCTATCCAAATTGCAGAAATAGACAGTCTTCGATATATAGCTGCAACCGAAGGTTCTCAGGTCTCTTTCGTTGAACTTTCAGCAGAATACTCTTCATAGTTTCAATACAAACCAGACATTTCTGTCGGGCTACACTATCAAGAAAACGGCTCGTCCTTGTTGCACATCCAGACAGCTAGGTCTTTTAATCTGTCCTGCCAGTAAATCAGTCATGTTCAGCTGCATTAGAAGGCATTCCTCTCTGCGTAGCTGAACTACAAGACTCTATTTTTTCCTCCAGATGCATTGCCTTACAGCGTGTCATATCTAACTGCACTACCAGACAGTCAGATTTGTTTATCAGAATTTCCAGTCCGTCAGCTTTCTTTAACGTTGTTTTCAGGCATTGAGATCTATCAAGTTGAAATGTCACTAAAACAAATTCTCATGTTGGTGCTAGAAGGCAGTCACTTCTGTTTAGTTGGACCTTCAGAAAAACAGCTCAATCTATGTTCAATACCAGTCATTGAGCTCTGTCTACCTGCATCAGAATGGAGCAAGATAACTTGTTTCAGCTATATTTCAAGGCAGCCATTTCTGTGGACCCGCATTTTCAAGCTTGTAGTACTTTCTGCCTACCACTTCATGCAGTCAGTTCTGCCTATCATTAATTTCATGCACTCAGTTCTACCAAGGTGCCCTAATAATTATTCAGAAATGACTAGCTCCATTATCCTGCAGAAAGATTTGTTTTGTGTCACTAATATAAAAACAATGCTGTCTAGCTGCACTAACAGGAAGTAGCTTGATCTTGCAACACTGCCAGCCAGTTATATAAGTTTAGCTGCGAATTCAGGCAATAAGCCCTGTCTATCTGCCTTTTCAGGCAGTCAGGTATGACTAGGCATCTTACGATTAATTTTTTTGTCTGGTTCTCCCAATAGGCTGCCCAATATTTCTCTCTGCGTATCAAGTAATTAGCTAAGCCTAATTGCACCAGAATGTGGTTAGACTTTTATATATGTCCTATCATGTAGTCATTTTTTTCTTGCTACACTGCCAGTCAAACAGATCTGTCTAGCTGGATTGCCAGGCTAGCACCGTTTTCCAGCTGCACTTCGAGGCCGTCAGATCTGTCTGTCTACACTACCGGGATTCAGATGTGCCTATCTAAAGAACAAGACTATCAGCTTTGACTACCTGCATTAGCTGAACTGCAGATCTCTCCAGGTGCTTTACTGAACTATTGGATCTGTCTATCAGTTATAGCAGGTAGACAGTTTCTTCTAGCTGAACTTCCAGGCATTGAGATCTGTCTCACTGCTTCCTCACTGAGCCTTCTCTTTCTATTTTCAATAACATGCGGCAGCTCTGTCTAGGTGCATTACCTGGAAAACAATTCAGTCAATCTCAGCTGAAAGGCAGTCAGTTCTGTCAATCTTATTTACCATGAAATTTAGTCCGTTCTAAGTGGACAACCAGGCAGTGAGCTTTGTCTATCTGCTTTAACAGTTAGTCAGCTCTTATGAGCAAGATTGCTATTCTGTCATTTTTTTCAAGCTTCACTGCCATGCAAACTGTTCATTCTAGATGAATTATAAGTTAATCAGCTCTGTTGAGTTTCACTGCCATGTATTCAGCTCTGTTCTATAAAGTTACATCACAAGGTATGAACTATATCAGGTTGCACTATCAAGTTGAAGTCTTGGTCTTGCTGCAGTACTAGATGATCAGTTCTGGCTAGCTGCTTCATTAGGGGGTCAGCTCTGAGTATTTTTGCTAGAAACCTTGATTTATATCTAGCTGCACTATGAGACGGACAAATTAGTTGATTAACGAACACATTTAATTTTAATATTTATTTATCTACCAAACGCTAAAGGTTGCAATTGGAGATATATTTTCATGCTATTCAAAATCTAAATCGGATAGTAATAGTGGTGGTGAATTAATTTACAAATACATTCATGCAGTCTAAAACATTGCGAAGTATAACAACTTACAAAATCTTCTAAACCTATTCTTTAACAATACGTGCATTTTACTAAAACATTCACATGCAGTTTTAAGACAGATTTAAAATTATAAAGGACAATCTGTTAAAAGACTGCTTTAAAAAGTCATACTTACTTTTGTTTGTTAGATAAAGATAAGATATAACAATTGTTTATTATTTCAATTTTCTCACATGGTGTCAGCAGCGGATAGTTGCAAACACAGGATTAAACTGATTTAATCAAAAGATAAACGTAGAAATGTACTGTAAATATTTGGTTACTCTAGCTTAACTCATGTTGTTTTAAAGTACAAATCTCAATAGAGAAAATGCAATCAATATCGGCATAATTTCCCAGAGACTAGACAAACCCTAAATTGATGAAATATAATAATAACTAAAGATAAATATAACATAATTTCAAGAATCGAAACAGCGTCTCGTCCATCTTAATTTACGAAATATATGCACAGATTGATTATTTCTGAATACATATTTTAAATTACCAGGTTTAAATTTGCATAAAATATTTCTACTGAGTATAATTTGTATTGAATAAACTAAATTCCAAGAAGGTAACACAAATATAAGCAGAAAGCAGGGGGCAGTCAGAATTATTTTTTAAATTATGGACCAGAATACAGTAAATCCAGGACTACTAAATTTACTCATGCGCATATTTTAACACAAAAGTATCATCATGGTTATAAATTAAACAATAAAACTAAATTTGATTCATTGTAAAAAGATACCTTATTTGTCAAAACAAATAAAATTTATGTATAAACTTTTCGTTCAGCCAATTTTGTGCATTTAAAAAGTATATTGTGAAACTAAACGTGTATTGAAGCAGTAAATTATAATAAAGCAGGTAATTAATTTAGCAATTACGACAGAACAAAACTGGACTGCCATACCTTGTACTTTATATAATCAATTTTCAACAGCTAGGGGTATTATGTTTAAATAAATAAATATATTATACAAAGAAAAATAGGATGTGAGAAACGTAAATTCTGAGTCATTCACACAGGAATACACGCACATACACACAAAAACAATAAACCCATTTAAAATAAAATTTAGCAACCAACTGATATTATTTATTTAGCTGATGACAAATAATGTTGCATGTAATAGCTTACGCTATTCGTAACACTTCATTAGTTTGTGAGTTGAAAAACACATTAAAATCCACCTGATTTTGAATTAAATTATTATTTAAAAATGTTTCCAGCTATTGTACAAACGTTTGTCCATTTACCAGTTGTGTTAAATTAAAAATACACGAATACGCTTCATTATTAATCGCCCAGTTTGGCACAAATTCCGCATCGAGTATCTATTTTATTTTTATAATAAGCATTGGTGAACAGTTAGCATGCAGGGTGTTTATACATTACAGTTAGGTTTAGCGGTTGTTATGTTGTACACAAAAGTCGACGTTGAGTATAAGCAATTCAAAGTCACTGTTTTCGTTGATTCTTCAAGTAAATCACGAGTTCACTTTAAAAGGTATGATGAAATGTTGGATTCGGCCTGATTATTTATTTGTTTTGTTCACACTTCGTGTTGGCTTCAACAAACTATTTCTGAAACGAGATTTTTAATTTAATTGTCTTGTGCAACACAATTACGTGGCATCAAAAGTCTTCATAACAGAATTTCCTTATCCTGCAGGATAACTTGCGTACAAAATTATATCTTTTGGGAAATTGGAACATTTTTAAGTAATGGATTACTGTGCAGGTCATAACTTTTTTCGATATATTTTCTTTTTAGTCTGTCATATAATTGTTTAATAGCAATAATAAGTATAAGTCACTGAAAGACAGTGAGTAAGATTAAGGATTTACGTGCTGGCAATTAAACTAAAAATAATGGTCAACAAATTTTTAAACATACAGTTTGCTTCTACATGCTCAATTATACTTCTGAATATGTCGACAGCCTAATTAAATATGTAAAGCAGTTCTCTTTGTTAAGTGGTATAAGTTTCGGAGTTTCCAGATATACGATTCGAGCACCCCATTTAAACTTACTAACGGATATTTCATCGTTAATTCATCATTTTGCGTCGGGTATTTCTGATTGAAAAAGAAATAAAGTTATGTATTGCACTTAGTGAAGAGAATGTTTAGATGAAATTTATGCAAGAAGAAGTAAGCTTGGTTATTTTTAATGACCCGAAAGTGAAAATGCACATTTTTTCAAAATATATGCTTGTTAATATATTTATTTTGTCAAACAAAATCATTTTTTGTTTATAGTATTGTTCGATTTTGCTTTACCTACGAAATTAGAATTTTTGTACACACATATGTTTAACATCTTTTATTGTACCCTTTCTGTGTGCAAAAACAAAAAGAAATTTTATCAGATACAAGAAAAATTTCTTTCGCATAATCTCCTCAAATATCTACAAATGAACATATCTTTATATATAAATTGGAAAGCAAAACAAGATAGAAATATGTGAACATAGAGAGAGTGTGAAAAACGGAAACCAATCAATTGCTTGCGTCTCATCCAGTTCAAGCTCAATTGCTGTACATGCTTCTTCTGCTTACGCACTCTCTCTATGTTCACGTATGTCTATCTTGTTTTGCTTTCCAATGTATATATAAAGATATGTTCATTAGTAGATATTTGTGGAGATTATGCGAAAGAAACGTTTCTTGTATCTGATAAAATTTCTTTTTGTTTTTACACACAGGAGGGGTACAATGGATTTTATTAAAGCTCGCTTTTCAAAAGAATTTAACATCATTATTTGTATTGGCTATTAGATTATTTAATTTATTTCGCCAATTTGTGCTGCTGAGCGGTCATCATTGACATTATTACTTTACTTTACTTTACTGCGGCTGACTCCTTTTAGAGGATAAGCCGGCTCCATTGACATTATGGGTCCTAATGACAGCATGTTGCTCGTTTCAACAACTTTGTTCACTATCGACTAGCGATACTTTAAGGACTGACTTTGTCTGTTTGATTGTGAGACGTATGAATTTATCATTTTCATCAGAATTCGTCGCGTTGGTTATTTGTTGAATTACTCTAAACACATTTTAATTTGCACAGTATATTTACTTTGTTAAGTCATTCCAGTGTGCTTGCTATTTATCAGTTTAAATTTCTCATGTCTCACTTTATATCTTTCGTTGGTAAAATTAAGTTAGATTTAAATAAAGGCCGAAATTTATCATTTTAGAAAATTCCTGATTTAACATGTTAATTTGAACTCTCTACCATGGCCTTTATTCTCATCTCACTCGACTGTTTCTTATCGTTTTTTCCATGAAGTAAGAATTATTTCTGCTATTTTTTACAATGTCAAATTCATGTTATCGAAAATTAATGCACTGTGGTTCTCTGGGTTTGCATTAGAAACTTGCTAATTATCAAATAATTCTTCGTGTAATTCATTGTTTAATCTATCGGCAGCGTAAATAACCAAGTGAATAACAACACACTTAATCGATAAAAAAATTCGAGTGAATGAGGCGAAGTAATTGAAGTTTCCGACTTTGATATCGTATCCAATAAAGAGTCCATTAACTAATGCTACTTGTCCAATTTAGCAGCATAAATTTTTTACCCAGTCAATCAAAAACACTGCTGTACATATCTGAGGAGAATTGATGATAATTTCCTAATCCTAAATGAAGATAGAAAAACAAATGTAATTCATAAATATTTCAATAATGTAATCCGTCGTATTCACTTGACTTGCCAGTACGTAAACGCTCAGTCTCAAACTGTCTCAACGTCAAATAATGCTACTGAGACATTAAATTGCTAGTCTTAAAATGAAAATTTCTTGAAGGCTAACATTGACTGGACAGTACATCTGTTATCACAAGGCCTTCATAATTTCTCATTTGAGAAAGTTGATACGCAATTTGCGCTACATATAAAAGAAAATCCGTTCTGATAAATTCCAGTGCCTAGAACGGACGGTGCTCTTAGCACCTTCATTAGTTGGGTCGTTTATGCGGATTCCTTCATAATTAATAATAGTGTGTCATCCAGCCGAGACTTAATTATCCATATCTCCGTGTTCATAAAGTTCATTTGTGCAGTTAATACTCCTACTAAGATGTCCAATACGTCAGAATCAATATTATTTAACTCAACATAAATTCTATATTTTTAGTCAATTATTTGTAGGATTTTGCTCGTAAAATTCGAATCCATTTAGTAAAACAAAAATACAAGTATTTAAATCAAGTTTGCGAGCTTGAAGTAAACACCAATCCCATTGTATTTAACCAGTCATCGAACAACATAACAAAACTACCGCCAGCCGCAACGCACTGACGCTTTTCGACCTTCCATGATCATCATCAGAGTACGACGGCAAACTGACTATCGAGGATCAAACCACATTGAATATATATGGAAATCAAATTAAGATATGCGGCTCTCACCTCTAGCAGTCTTGCATACATTGAACTTGACTGGAAATGTCGGCTGCACAATTTCTATGCAGTCACGAACATTAACCGTTTGCAGCTTTTGCCATATATCATATAGAAGAAGTCATCAATTTAACAATAATTGATTGCGCGGGTGGTGGTAACAATTATTTAAATCAAGTTTTGCGAGCTTGAAGTAAACACCAATCCCATTGTATTTAACCAGTCGTCGAACAACATAACAAAAACTACCGCCATCCTGCAACGCACTGACGCGTTTCGACCTTCCATGATCATCATCAGAGTACGACGGCAAACTGACTATCGAGGATCAAAACGCATTGAATCATATATGGAAATCAAATTTAGATATGCGCTTTCACCCTCTAGCAGTCTCGCGTAAATTGTACTTGACTGGAAGTTTCGGCTGCACAATTTCTACGCAGTCACGAACATTAACTGTTTGGTAGCTTTCGCCACATATACATATATAGGCAATACAATTTAAATAATAATTGATTGCGCGGGTGGTGGTAACAATTATTTAAATCAAGTTTGCGAGCTTGAAGTAAACACCAATCACATTGTATTTAACCAGTCGTCGAACAACATAACAAAACTACCGCCATCCGCAACGCACTGACGCGTTTCGATTCCATGATCATCATCAGAGTACGACGGCAAACTGAATATCGAGGATCAAACAGCATAGGTTAAATACAATGGATTGCGTTTACTCAAGTCGTAAACCTACGAATACTCACTCACTACCGCGCAATCAATTATTGTTTAAATTGTATTGCCTATATGTATATGTGGCGAAAGCTTCCAAACAGTTTATGTTCGCGACAGAAATTCCCCAGCCGACATTTCCAGTCGGTTGAATGTATGCGAGACTGCATAGAGTGAGAGCCGCATATCTAAATTTTATTCCATGTTATATTCAATGCGCTTTGATCCTCGATAGTCAGTTTCGTCGTCGTACTCTGATGATGATCAAGGTAGGTCGATAAGCGTCATGCGTTGCGGCTGGCGGTAGTTCTGTTATGTTGTTCGATCGACTGGTAAATACAATGGGATTGGTGTTTACTCAAGCTCGCAAACTTCATCGAATAATTGTTACCACCACCCGCGCAATCAATTACTATGTTACAAGTACGGCATATCTATGCCCACTCGAGAAGTTCGAAGGCTGCTACCGTCATTGTGCTGACTGTTTCTGGTGTCTCGGTCTCGAACGTGGTTATTGCTAAATTGGGCGTACAGAAAAATTTGTAAGAGCAAACGTAAAGTATGACTTAGAATCAAAGAGCCATGCAGTGGCACTCATATTATATTATATGTTAGCATTTCTTTTAAATTAGACGCATCATCCGATATATTTGCTTGAAAAATTATAAATTCAGTAACATCTAAGATGCCTAGTATATAGCTTAAGTCTGTGGATACTAGAAATCGTATGCTAAACAAAAATGGGAAGGACAATATCCCAGCAATGGAATAGTGAAACTCTGATTATTTATATAAATGTCGTCGCTGCTCAGTGCAATATCAATGTCAGACTCAGTTAAAGATAAATTTTCGGATTCAAGTGCATTTTTCTGTTAACCCAACAGGCAATAGGGAGAAAGATTCGGTCATTTGCTGAATAAATCTTCAACGAAAATCACAATCCAAATGGGGCGAACTTCAAGTATTGTTTCAAAGCAAACAAAGCAAACTAAGTTATGCACACGGCGGAAGCTGTCATATGCAATATCCTTATTCCTCCGCTAAATAAACAAAAGAAGTTTGTACCCGTCTTGAATATTAACTAGTAAAAGTTTGTGCTTTTTGTGCAACTGTGCTAACCATATCATTTTCATTACTCGCGTCTTGGTTGGGGTTTTAAATGTACGTACGCAATCCATTGTTTTTCTAAATTTTGGATATATAAATTATCGTATTATACGGTTGATTAGAGTTCTGGCAAGAGGAACATGACATTGATTGCTGCTTTTTGTGTAACTGATTTAGAATAAATTTCAGCTTCGATATACGACTTATTTCTTAATTCAATTTAAAAATATAATTTACTGTATTACTTGAAATAAATTTTAAGAAACGAAATAATGTGGATAATGTTTTACATTTTACTCAGATATAAATTAAGTACAAAAAATTTTGTTTAAGAATTAAAACAATTTGTCAAGAATTAATGTAAAAATCTGTTTTTCTGATAAAAATCAAACATAAATAAGATTATATGAAATAAAAGTTAAATTTTCTTTGTTATTTTGTTTTTTATTAGGAAGAATTAAATTATAGAATTAATACCTTATACAAATGCATGAAGATTAAAATGAAAAGAGATTCCTTATGTGCTAAGATACACAGGACTAACGTGAAAATAAATGATTTATGAGCAGTCGCATTGTGAAATAAATTTAATAATTATCTAAATTTGTTATATGATTAAGCAAAATTACCAAAAGTACAGCAAATAGTGGTTTCGGAATGCATAACATTGAAATCTGTTGGTCTTTATTGTAATGTTTGTTGCCTGTGGCAATACAAATTACAACGTCATTATTCTTGACGTTAAATAAACTATTTTTCAATTGTTTAAAACAAAGTAGCGAATTTATATATATATATATATATATATATATATATATATATATAATATTATATATAAAATATAAATATTTATAAATATGTATAATACATTTGTTAATTTAAACTAAGCCGTGTGTAATGTAGAAAAATCAATTCATCTAGTTGACCGATTTCGTCATTATTGAGAACTCTTCAGGTTCTGTCCAGGATTTGTCCCAATTTGAGTCCCGTCCACGGCAAAGTTGTGGACATTTATTGAAATGATTACTACAGAAATTTTCTTAGGTGCTTTATGAAATGTTTTGTTGTGCGTGGCAAATGCCCATATAATAGACTTGGCGTTTATAGCAAGCTCATAAACTTGATCCAAATAATTGTTATCGCCAAATTTGTAATCAATATATGTTTTACTTTCTCACTTTTAAACTTGCTGGCACGTTATAAAAATAAATTTCTTCAACCCTACCTCGTAAAACAAATGAAACATGGGCATCTTTAATATCATAGAATATAAAGATTGATGCAAATCGATATAGTTGGAATTTACCTTCATAATAAAAATTATTGAAATGAGAATATAGTAAGATTCCAGAAACTAATTATTGATTAGTGTTAGATTTTGATTACGAAGAATAATATGGGTGATAACCATAAAATAAATCATTATTTTTTCAACTCTCGGTGATGCAATTTCGTGGGAATTCTATTGGTTTATACATCTGGTCACAACTGAACTAATTTGTTACTAGGTTCGCAACACCTTGCATATATTTTAGTTCTTTGCAACAAACAGTATTTAACTGTAATATATTGAATTGAATGATGTCATGCTTACCGCGAAATGTGATAACTGATATCGATGAAGGCCAGAGTGTATGGTTTAACTGGAGTAACAGGTGTTTGGAAATTGTTGTAATTCTAAATTTGGGTGAACTTTAGCATAAATTTATATCCATCAGGTTGGTATCATGTTCCGACTCGGAAACCATAGTGTTAGTATCCGGTACTCATCGATTTCAAAAAATGTATCAGTTACTAATACAATAGCCATAGTGTTAGTATCCTTTACAGACTCGGTATATATATTATATAGTGTGAGTTAGCGTTGAAGTCGCACTGTCGTAGACTTTATATGATGTTAGCTTCACTATTGCAGGTTTACACATTCGTCTAGGTGATTGTACTGTCCTATTATTCCACATTCTTCTACCGAATATATAGTGGTTAAAGGGCGTAATACCGGCTCCTACTAATGAATCGCCAGTAAGCACGAAACGAATGTGCATGAGATTATACTTTCGTTCATGCTGCCTTTGGTTTATCTTTCTGGTCACAACTGAACTAATTTGTTACTAGGTTCGCAAAACCTAATACATACTTGCATATATATTAGTTCTTCGCAACAAACAGTATTTAACTGTAATATATTGAATTGAATGATATCATGCTTACCGCGAAATGTGATAACTGATATCGATGAAGGCCAGAGTGTATGGTTTAACTGGAGTAACAGGTGTTCAGAAATTGTTGTAATTTTCAATTTGGGTGAACTTTAGCATAAATTGATATCCATCAGGTTGGTATCATGTACCGACTCGGAAACCATAGTGCTCGTATCCGGTAATTATCGATTTCCAAAAAGGTAGCAGTTACTAACAAATAGCCATAGTGTTAGTATCCTTTACAGACTCGGTATATATATTATATAGTGTGAGTTAGCGTTGAAGTCGCACTGTCGTAGACTTTATATGATGTTAGCTTCACTATTGCAGGTTTACACATTCGTCTAGGAGATTGTACCGTCCTATTATTCCACATTCTTCGACCAAATATATAGTGGTTAAAGGGCGTAATACCAGCTCCTTCCGATGAGTCGCCAGTAAGCACGAAACTAATGTGCATGAAATTATACTTTCTGATCATGCTGCCTTTGCTTTATCCTTCTGATCACAACTGAACTAATTTTTTATTAGGTTCGCAACACCTGATACATACTTGCATATATATTGGTTCTTCGCAACAAACAGTATTTAAACTGGAGTTCCTTTGAAGCAAATATACGCGCTGCTTAATTAATTATCAATATAAGCTTAATAAATAAACGCCCAATTGCGTTTTGAATGCTCTAATGTATAAATATGTTCCAATTTTAATTGTAAAAATATTAATTTATTTTATTGTTTTATATGAAAAAATACGAGACATCAGTTTGCATAAGACATAATTTCTGCAAATTTGCTTGTGCTAACATTTCACAGACCGATATATTTGACAATGTGCATCTGAGGAATTAAGTTTTTTCCACTTTCGGTTTTACTTGATCTTTTTAAGCAAATCAGTTGCATATCAGAATTGTATATTCCCAGGTTGGTGATTGCTAAGTTTTAAAATGTGCATACCAATGCCGTGTTGTATTTTCCTGTCCTGAAATGTGATTAATTTATTTTAAATCTCCAAGTTAAATCGGAATAACACGTTGTATCACGCTTAACCGGGTTTTGAGATACTTTCAAAAATAAATGAACATTAGTTGCGGGGTGGTGATAATAGTCAGTATAATCAAGTTTGCGATACTGATATAAGTACCTGTCCCATTAAGTACATACATTTGTCAGTATAAACTAAGAATTGTATAATGTAGAAAAGGAAATTCATCCAGTAGACCGGTTTCGTCCTTATTGGGAACTCATCACGTACTGGTCAGAATTTGCCGCGGAATGGGCTCGAACCTGGCATGTCTGCTACAGAATCCGGTACTCTAACCAATGAACCACCCAGCTGCGTTTTTAGTGGCTGGTATGCTAGTTATTTTATTTAATGTTGAGAATTTCAAAGTTGTTTTTAACTGAATAAAAGATTTATGTCACTAGAAAGGACTTGTTTGCAGCTTCTTGCTTCAATTTTGATCCTCAGTCATTTTGTCATGGCTAGTCATAGTCGATTTATTTGAAAGAGGAATTGAAGTTTGACGTTGGTAGTTTTAGAAGTTGTTGTTACGCCAATAATGTGTTTGTCTTATTTGCATAATTTGAATGCGGTTCTTATCAAAGTTTAATAATTGATGCTTCATTTGGAGAGTAGAATTTTACTGATACGGATTTAATGTTGATTTAATTGTTAGACATGTTAGTTTCGTATAGTGTACTAAATTTGTCCTAAATTTTTAATAAAAGAAATGGAATGTTCGGTAAATGCTTAAAATTATTTCACGGTGTTGCAACAGATGTTGTTTTTACTTTTAATCAAGGTTGCGATCTTGATATAAACACCTGACCCTTTATATACATAAATTTGCCAGTATAATTTAAGTATAATATAGGGTGGAACAGTAGACCGGTTTTGGCCTTATTTGGAACTCATCAGGAACTATCCAGAATTTGCCCCGGACAGAGGTCTAACGTGGGCATGTCTGCTTCGGAATCTGTTGTTTAAACCACTGAACCATGATGCCGCATACTTCACAAAATTTTCAGTTAAATACTAGCTAATTTTTCTAGGCTAGTCTCTCCTATATGTGGAGACTATATAACATACCATTAGACCTAAAGTTCGAACTAATCACTTCCAATCTGTCATTACAAAACAGACACTACGCAACTTGGGGGAATGGTATTGAATTGAACATTTGGAGCCCTGTCCGCGGAAAATTCTGTACAATGCATGATGAGTTGCCGATAAGGACGGAACACGTCTGCTGGATGAATTGAATTTTGCACACTATAAAATGCTTAGTGTATGATGATAAATGCCTGCACATAGTGGAATAGATGTTTATATCAAGATCGCAACCTTGTTGTTTAATTACATGGAGTTTTTATTTTTTATGTGAGTGTTTTATGGTGTCTTCAAGGACAAAGAGGATGTAGGAATCCCACAATAAGTTACTTCGTAAATGAGCAGTCTTTAAGCTGATTGAAGAAGATCAACAGAAACCCTAATACCGTAAGCATGGATGCGATAGAGATTTGATTGTGATCACAAATTATGTATACAGATTTGATATTTGATGTTTGGTGATCTATTAACTCTAGGCAACGCAAGGTCTACAAATGTGCTACCCTCCTTTTTATCAATCTGTAGTGTTGCCAACTTGGCTTAAAATAATGCAAACTGAATTGTTTCACAGGTAGAAAACTTGCAAATATTAAACTCGCCCATGGTATTCTTTTATGAATGCAAGAAATTTTTATTAATTTTTTTCAAATTTACATGAATATATTCTATCAGTTCGTATTTGTAACCAATGTGCAATTATTTCATGCAAGAAAAGATAATTACTCCAAAATCGAAGTTTGGCTAAAAGTGATTCTTGATTACTATGGATCTAAATTGTAAGTATTGTGTTAGTGTTTCATAGTAAATTTTGAAATATGTGAGAGTCATGTATTAAAGCTCAAAATTTGAAGTTGACTTTAAATTTCCTTTACTTGCAAAACCTAAAACTGAAATAAATGAGCCAATATTACAAGGCCGTATAGAAAATATACTAATGTTTCAAACAACATCCATATTAAAAATAATTTGGTCGCTTGACGTTTCTTGGTTCAAACATCTATATTCGTATCTGATTTAAAAAATATAAAGTCATGCTTCTTGGTGATTTTAAATTCACCGTTCTAAACTAAAATTTCAATACAAATACAAATTGTGAATTGAACAATAAATTCAATAGTAAAGTTGAGTAAAACATTCATTAGTCTTTTCTAGAAATGAGTATTAAATTATACCGTTACTTATTGGAGAACTCCGCTAATATGAATATATTGTATCGCTGTACAGATGATAATTTAACTATTTTCAAGCATCAGAATTCAAATTACTTGCATGTCCGCTTAACATTCTCTGTTGCAAATTACGTTTAATGAAGCAAAGTTTGTTAGGAATTATGATGAAATTTGATAACATCTACTCACGTAAAATATTCAATAACAGACTTGAAAAAATGTTGCTAGCTTCATAAAAGCTGCGTGGAGGATTGCATGACAAATGTCCATCCGTAATAAAAAATTAGACTGATAGATTTTAAAGCCAAAACTCAGCATGCTAATACCCCATTTATTTAAATCTGCGTCATGAATCCCTCCAGCTGTTTATTATGACAAAATTTGGATAAAACTGAAAGTAGACATTTATGTAGAGATCATGAGCTTAGATGGAAAATTTACATTTATTTGTCAAATATAATTAGAATTTAATAAAAAATATGTTGAGCTACCACGTAGAAATACATATTTCCTCTGATCCAAGGTGTGCTAAACTCACCAAAACATATTTGAAGATGTATTTTGACCTGCTTTAAATCAATCAATTTTGCAAATTGAAGAGTAAATGTTAAATGACTTTAATAAATGCTTGATTATAGGATTAGAGATAGTCTAAACTCACACGGTATACTTCCTATCGATTGAATAGTGTACATCATTATCCATACATTAGAAAGGTTTCAATAGTATTCAAATTTTTCGCCTGGTGAATTTCAAATGTTTTTTACTGTGCCTCTTGGACAAACAAAGATGTCGTGGGTTTATTCACAGTCCTTTAATTGTGTAATTGCTCTGCAGATTTATTACGGATACGTAGATATCAACCGATCAGTGCTTTATAATTATTTTAAATAAGGTACAATCTAATGAATGCGCTTGCAGCAGTCCTAATTGTCTTCGCTTAAATAGTTTTGATAAAAAATCTTTTAAAAAGTTTTATTTGAAAATTTACTTAACATTTATGTTAATCCTTACCCAAAAACTTACCCTTTGTCAAATTATGTAGTGCATTTTATGTGAGAAGTTATTAATTTTGTGAGGAAACTTGCCAAATATACTAAAACATTAAAATTACCAAAAATATTATGCATTAAATCAATCAATATCTATACTTCTATATGTACATTGATTTGAACGTACATTTATGGAAAATAGATTTAACGCAAATCGCGAATATCTAAAAAAGCGGACAAAAAACCTAAAAAATTATGGCAACACTAAGAGAAAAAATATAAATAATATTGGCATAGTAATTGGCTTCATTATGATGTTACGCGTTGTATAGTGGAGTTTACGTAATATAATGCTGTATCGGACTAAAGGAGGATACCAAAATTATCGGATTATTCAACATTCCGGAATAATTTAATATATCTGTTGAGTAGGAAAACATTATTTATTTTTGTTTCTAAGTTTTGCAATGCAGGAAGAAAATGAAATATAAAAACTATAGGGGAAAACATGACCCTTAGAAATATCCATAAGCGTTCGACTAATTTTTGTTAGAATTAATTTTTTTAATGTAACAGTTTTGATTTAAATAAAAGTTCTTCAAAGTGGAATTTTATATCCTGAAACTAAGTTGATCTTCATGCTTTCTGAATACATAGTGTATAATCGGTGAAACCTCACACGTATGTTGATTAGACGTAGCATTTAAGTTAATTATTTAATGCAATAACCGAAAGACGTCAGCCAAATACGAAGCTTTATGGATAGACAAACTACAGCCCGATGTATGCAAGAAGAAGATGTATACTCGGGCATTGAGTTTGAACTGGATGTTATACACATAATTGAATGGTTTCTTCTTTTTTTCACACTCTCTCCACGTTTACATTTTTCTATATTTTTTGGCCATTCAATATATTTATATATATATATATATATATATATATATATATATATATATATATATATAATAAAAATAAAAGATTATTATTTCCTACAAATCCTGATGCTTTTATTTACATTAATTCAAGTGCGATCTTTTCAAGACACTAGAAAGTATTATTTTCCTTAGAAGCAAAATTCTGCATCAATAAGAATAACTTAAACGAACTTGTCATTGATAAATAGCCTGGAACGGAAAATGTATACAATGAATTAACAAAAAACGCTACACCACAGGCATTCAACAGACAATTTCTGAAAGATGAGCTAGTTAGCGCACTAGAACCATCGATAAAGTATTGCCAAGGCAATCAGATCATCACAAAGAAGCATGTAGACGAATTCAGAAAAATAAATCAGGAAAATCTTTACCACTTGCCACACCCAATAAAAGGATCGGGAATTTTTTACTTAAAGCCGATGCTTATAGAGTGTCTATGAACGGTATCACAAATAATCTATCGAATTTCAAGCAAAAAAACACCCAAGGATGAGTAAACAAATATAGTATTATAAATAAATGCTTTTTTGAAAAATATGGGAAAACATCTTATCTGAGATGGCTAATAATGAAATTAGATCATGAATCATAGAAGAAATACAAATTGCGAAACTCGTGAAAAAAAAGACCGCAGGGATGTACGGCAAACTAAAATACTCGTGACAACATGACAACTTCAGGATCTCCTCCGATGCGGCCCTATATGTCAATGATCAATGCATCGCAACCTAAACCAGCTATTTAACAAGTCGTCGAACAACATAGCGAAACTACCGCCAGTTGCACGCAATGACGTGGAATTATTTTGTCAAACCACTGGATGTATTAATAATATAATTATTCAGGCATGAAATATCTTTTATACTGAACTTATAATAGCAGAAAATGAAATTGTTTATCTGCATTATTTATGCCAGAGCAAAACAGCCTTATAAAATAAAATCTAAATGGAAATTTCTAAATTATTTTCACTAGAAATGTATATTACATGAAAATATCACCATTTATTATTTATATTTATAAATATAAATTAATTTTGTGCGTGGTAAAATAACAAATTATATAAAATATATATTTTAATGTGCTTCGACAAGCATTTTATAATTTGAAGCAAAAAAAATACAAAATGAAAGCAGTCAATACATTTATATGCAACAATGGATAAATCGGAAATAAGCAAACTGGAAACTTTTCTTCTTTCTTCGGAGGTATAGATTTTGCTAATTTAATAAATTATGCGATAATGGAGTTTTTGCTAATTAAATGTTGAGAAGATAAAACTAAATAATTAAACGAATAGCCTGAACCTGATATATTTGTATGTTTGACATGCGTTTTGTCCGCGGCAATTTCTGGCCAGTACATGATGAGTTCCCAATGAGGACGAAACCGGTCTACTGGATGAATTGCCTATTCTACACTATAAAATTCTTAGTTTATACTGACATATGCAAGTAATTAATGGGTCAGATGCTTATATCAATATCGCAACCTTGATTATAAAAATAAAAACCGTAATTAAGGTTTCAGGTTTTTTGCCGAAGTGAAAAAATATTTAAACGCCTCTCAGTGGCTCCTTATCTAATTATAACGTCGAATAATGAAAAATATTTCCTAAAATCAGAATGAAGATTGGCCATTTTTAACATAAATTTTAGGAAAAGCAATCGATCAAGCCATCGGTTTTTTATGTGAAGCAAATTATTATTTGGCTGCCTCGAGCACAAACCATGTTCGTTAAATTTTATAAAGCTTAATAAAATTTACTTTGAATAATCATTCTAAAAAACCACATTAAATGCAATGTAAAAGGGGTTACAAGGCAAGCAAAACTCAGCCCAACGTTCCATAGTGTGACATGTATCAATTGCAATTTTTAAATTGGTGATGAAATTTACGTTAAAAGTCGATATTAATTAAAACACAAATCCATGTGTGAGCTACAGCGATTCGCCTATTGTTTAGGTTTGATTAACATAGAGATATATTTTTTATAGTTTCTTGTATGGCCGGCGACCAAACAAGCTTTTTTATTTCCTTTGTAAAAAACAGATTTTAAAGAAAATCCTCTTTTTTCAAGACAAATTTGTTTGGTTACAATCACCACATTTCGTGATGTAAATATTTTGCAACAAGCCTCGCATCTATAAAACCATTTAATCGCATAAAAGGATGAAAATTTTTCTCTTGATTATCTGTGTATTTCTCTTCTTATTTTGTTTAATTCATTTTAACAAAAATCGTACAAAAAAGAGACAATTAGTTAAATTAATCTTTCAGGAGATATATATATTAGACTTGAGTATTTTTGGTGTGTCCAGACACACCGAATTTTACACGGATTTATGAATAATGTTCTTATAAATACTGCAATTAAATGGTGGCCAGTTTAAACAGAAATGTTGGGCTGAAATTTTATCGCGTTGGTCATTCTTACAAACTCAGTATTGATTGAATAATATTTTATATTTATCCGTTGCTGACTCTGAAAAGGAAGAAACACTTAATTGGGTAATTCTGCATTAATGCGAGGAATTGTTTTCTTGGCATCTAAAATACTTTGTTAGATTATGTGTAAAATTTCAAAAATATTATCGATTTTACCACGAATATTTAAAACTTAATTTCACAATATAAAAAGTACCGAACCGTAATAGAAAAAGCAAAACGGAGAAAATTAGTTTTGAATCGGCTTTAACATATCTTGGCGCTAGCTTTTATTTGGCAAGGTTCAACACGGAAATTCCCTTTTTGATATTAAAAACTATAATCTCATGAACATAGGTTAAATTGTTTGGAACTAAACCCTGATTGTCTTTGAAACAAATGATTGGCTTGGTGCGAAGACATTTACTTCTGTTTCTTTAACCGCTGAGCCACGCTGTGTCTTGGTGGCTGAGTTGTTAGAGTAGCAGATTTTGAAGCAGATGAACCCAGGTTTGTGCCCTGTCCGCAGCAAATTCTGCACAGTACGTGATAAATTCCCAATAAGGACGAAACCGGTCAACCCGATAAATTGTTTTTCTCACAATATATAACAATTAGATTATATTAACTAAAGTATGAACATAATAGGTCAAGTGTTTATATCAAGATAGCAACCTTGATTAAAATGAAATTGTTATCACCGCCCGCGCAAACAATGTTCATCTATTTATAAGGAGACATATCATGACCGCCAAATATACTTGTTTACAGAACGCTCTCAATAATGTAAGCAGAAATTATTTTAGACTTGCTTCTTTGCGAGAGATTAGTGTATTGATCATATTTCACCGCAAGTTGTATTTAAGCACTAATATTACCACAGACCGTTATCTTAGCGGAATGCCAAATATGATTAAGTTTAAATTTTAAATGTTATGACGCTAAATTAATGGGAATAAATATATAGGTAAATAAACAATCTGATTCGGGAATTCTTGGTTGATTGCAGAACATTTGGTGTTCAAAAATGGAAGTCCCACAAAATATATTTTATATTGTGATAATTATTTCTGTAATAGCAAAGTAATTTACAAGATAAAATTATATTTATCAATTTTCAATGAATAAAGTTAACGTCGTCAGAAATTTAACAAATATTTGAAAAGAACTTTGTTTCAGCGTAAAATTTATAACTGCTACTGATAAGTTTACTGGCAACATTAATCACATAAGTTTTATCGTATTCGAAATTGTCTTTAACAAAAAAATTAGATCAATGCATATTTTACTAAATCTCATATTAGACGTTTTTCTTTACTAAACAAAGACATTTTCTATCGGTATTAAGGCGAAGGCAACAAATTATGTCAAAATTCCATTCCCACTTACGCATTCTCTATGTCCTATTGCTTTTCTTTGAACAGTAACTCTACTTAAGTGCATACGAGTTCTGTACCCAGCATTCCTTATTAAGAATGTCGTGTTATTGCGCAAATATGATTAAGAATGCTTACATAATTTCGTAATACAGTATTTGGTAACAAAAATTAAACGTGGAAGAGTTTATTTCTATCTTCCTAAGGCAGTGTAACATAATTTACTGTGCATTGATTAAGAGAACAAAAAAATAAATAGTGATACCTAACGACATGCTTTGTCGCTTTTTATGAGGATAATCTTATGCAGATTTTTTTCTAAAATGGTCCTTTTTCTATCTCCATTATGATCTGCAGCATTACCATTTAAAAACTATAGACAGAAAGTTCATGCATTTAAAAATCTGGTTTTGCTTAATTTATTATCGACAAAATAACTGTTATAAGGCTTAGATTTGAGTATTAATTTTAAAGAAGTCACAATTAAAATATATTTCAGTAAATCTTCAGATATTTTTAAAATTAAATTTTGTTGAAAATTAATTTATATATACTTTATTTATATTATTATTTATAAATATATCTATTATATATTTATATATATTGTTGATAATGCATATATTTAATAAAATTTATCTTAAAATTTATAAATAATTGTTTCAGTTTTCGATTATATTTAAGTATTAAGAAAGCGTGTTCGCTCATTTACACTGAAACATTTTGATCGTAATATCTTTAGAAAAGTTAATAGTCGAAATTACGATACTGCTGAAGTTGTTTGCGTTGTAGATTTCAGAGGTTGCTGCGATGTTTTGTCAAAACATTGATTCGAGAAAACACTATTGGTACTATTTATGGTCGATATGACGGAAAGAGAATTTCCACGCAGAAAATTCTAGATGATCCACAATAGTTTATTATTAATGAAATAATATTTTGTAAATTTGTTTTACTAAAAGAGTGTTTTTAAACCAGCACTTCTCAACAATTTAATTAAAATAAAAAGTCTTATTATTACAGTTAATATAAATAATTTGGAAGGTTTCGTTTGTCATTTATCAAGGCACTTGATAGCTGCAGTGTTAGATTTAATAGTCACGTCTATCTAGGAAAATATATTGTGAAATCTGAGGGAAATCGCATAAAGGATCTAAATCGTGTGACCAAACTCAATATGTTGATGACAGGTAAATCAACTGAAATCTCGTTTCACGACTACCGGATATGCAATACTGCTGAAAATGGCTGTATATGACACACCCCTCATGGCAACAAGCTCGAACGAAAAAAATGTACCTAAATAAACGGCAGCATATTTCAAAAAGTTCTGACAGCGATTAGGCAAACCGTTACATCTTTGCAAAAGATCCGAGTTATATGTATGCAATTTTGGATGTTGGTGTCTAAACAAAAATATAGAATTCTGTCACGTAGAATTCAATAAGTCAAAAAGCAGAAAAAAATTGTATCTCCATGTATTTTGTTAGTTATACCGTCACCCTGGGCGCACCAACAAAAATGCCTGCATTAGAAATTAAACATAAAATTAAACATATAAAAATAATATCATTAAAAAATTAATGGCAGCACGGATGGTGATAATAATTATTTAAATTTTGGATTCGAGTTTGCTAAAAACACCGGTCTCTCATTATAAACTAAGCATGAAATTAGCTATCAAGAGCAATTCATCCAGTTGACCGATGTTTTCACGCACTGTCCACAATTTTCCGCGGACAGGGCTCGAATCAGGGAAAATTTAATTCGAAATCTGTGGCAATTCACTACTCTTCGCTGCCGCGCAATACAACTATATTTCTAATTGGCCGTCCAATGTCACTTTTTATAGAAGGAACAGCACACTACCTGGGTATGTGTTATTAAATTAAATATGTGTACATTTAAGCAACAAATAATTGTATAGGTTGTAAAAGCAATTATTTAACATCAATGCGCATAAATTGTGAATTATAATCCATTTACTGAAAGATCTGCTGACTGTTTTAACTAAGCGAACATTACAAAACGCTGACTGTACCTCAAATGGTCATATTACAATCTTGTAGATTAGGACGATTAACATTCAATACAAAGGTAAATAACCGATGTGCAGCAAACAAATCGGCATCGTATCCAGAAAATCATATTTATTGTGGAAAACATCCATTTTGTTTTGTATTGAATCGATATTTCTAAAATTCCCTGAAGCTATTAATCGTCAGGCTGATTTAGCAAGAAGGCGAACACTTCTAGGCGGTTTTGATGAAATTTAAATTTATTATAGCAATTGGAGCTAACGTTTAAAATAATGGAATTTTTCGGTAAATGAATAACAGTTTAACAGTTTATTTAATAAATCTAATTTAAAATTCGCTAATTTAGTCTAATTACTAGATAAAGCGTAACATTAATACAAATCAATGGCCTAAAAAGTGACCCCTCGAAAATGTCGAAGACAACTTGTTGTTGATTCAAATAAATGCTAAAAACTCAAGCTAAAAAGAGGCTCGATAACACAGTCAAAATAATTTTAAAAATTAATATCGGCTCCTAGTAAATAATTAACAAATATTTTGTCATTTTGCCATTGTGGTCAGTTTCTGGCAATACATCAGTCTAGCTTACGTGGCACCGAGTAAAAGATTTGCGCTAATTTATAATTGACACAATAGATAAATTGCTTTTACAGTAGCAAGACATTTTTATTTATAATTATTGCTAAAATTGGAATTTTGGAAAAAAGTTAATTGTTCTATATGACTTTTACTAATTTTAAACTTGCGTCATTACGGCCAAAGTTTTATAATCTTCTTTTGAGTAGTTACAGTTATAATTGGAGTTGTTCTGAATTTGAACTTATGCCCTCGAACAATTGTGAGAGATTTTCTTACTAGGCTTTTCTAATGGTAAATTATGTTGTCATATATTAGCGGATTGCTATTCTTCATGCAACTTTAAAAAAAGAAGTGTTATTCAAAAGTTTTGCTCTTTTAATTTTCTTGTTCTTCGTGAAGAATATTAGGACGCTGTTTTATAATAACATTTAAAGCATAAACAACAAGTAATATAATCTATATATTTATTGAACTTTGCTATACACAAGTAGCATAGTGGGTAGGCTAAGTGTTGTTTAAAAATATTTCCATTAGCAAGAAGCACTGACCTCGAACAATGTGGGCATTTTGGTCTAATAGAAATGTTTTTAAATTTAGTTTTTGCCTTCCACATCACCTAACAACACATTTAAAACAGATACGGTGAACTTATTTAGGCTTTGAATACACGAAGGTTGCAAAATAACATTTTTGTTATAAAGCAACTGAACTATTTCAATAGTTAAAAGTCGACTTATTTTGGAAATCATGCAATATTTTGTGCATTTTTGTATTCTTTAGTTCTCTAAATCTTTCACAATATGAAGCATATAAACATCCAATTTATAAACGAAGTATTTCCAATTTTAATGGTAATCAAATATCTTTTTGAATTGATTCAATAATTTAGTCGATGTATTTTAAAACTGCAGAAAATTTACAACTCGTATTTGAATGAAAATCGCAGCAAATATTCAAATGAAATATCATTTTAATTAATATTTAAAAATTATTATAAAATATTATTGTTCCACAAATATTTTACTTCGTCTGGATCATAGAACAAACTTACAATGTTAATTTGGAGTAAATAGAAATTTTTATGGATTTCATTTTACCCTTCCCATGTGCAAAAACAAAAAAGAAATTTTATCAGCTTCAAGAAACGCTTCTTTCTCGTTATCTCCTTAAATATCTACAAATAAGCATATCTTTATATATGCATTGGAAGACAAAACAAGTTAAATATATGCGAACATAGAGAGAGTGTAAAAAAAGGTAATCAATCAATTGCGTGCGTCACCTCCAGTTTAAGCTTAATGACTAAACATTCTTTATCTGCTTACATAAATCTGGCTGAAATTTGTTTTTCCGTAAAGCTTCGTATGTGGCCAGCTCCCGTCTGTTATTGCATTTAGTAATTATTTTAAATTTTTCGTCTGGAGAACATACGTGTAATGTTTCGAAGATGTGTTGCGCAATGGCAGACGTATATTCACCACTTGATTTTTTTATGCCATTCGGGAAACTGCATACCCCTTAAATGGGATGTTTAGGTAGACTGTTTTCTTTTCTGTCCCGTAATACGTCTGTTTCTGTTTAATTACCCTTCTAATAATTGATTCAATTAATTGTCTGGGCTAGCCATTAGAAATTAAATCGTTAATTGCTTTATTATATTCAATTTCTTTTGGATCTTGACTAACCAAGCAGCCAATGCTTGAAAAGCAGCTAGTAACTGTTTATAATTTATTTTGAAATGGCACAAAACTGCTGTAATGCAAATAGTGTGCAGACCATGTTGGTTTATGACAATAATGTCAATGGTTTCATCAATTCGAATATTTGTAAACAAAGACGTAACAAGAAAAGATAACATAATCTTGTTTTTAACATTTATATCTTGAATTTTGTTTACAAACTCGAACGAATCGGCAACCGAATAATTACCTAGTTGTTTACGTAACGGTTGAAGTATACGAAATAGCCATTTAGATAGTGCATGAAACGGAGAATTTAACATTGATAAAATTGGCCTCATTAGACAACATTTAATGTGTTTTTGGTAATCCATACATTGTTGGCTTAGATGATACAAATGGCTTGCGCTTTTGTGCAGTGGCCTCATCAAGTAAACCGGCATCTGTCAAGATCTTAATTTCATTTATTACTTTGCGTTCCACTTTGTCTATTTCATCTGATTTATCGTCTAGACATGTGATTTTTGTATTTTCCTTTAGCACGTTTCCCATCTTTTGCATGTAGTCAGATTTGTCCATTATAACTATGCTCTTGGCTTTATCAGCGCCTAATATTTTGATGTCTGCATTTCTGCTGATACCTTTAAGCGCTTTTAAAAGTTGCTTTGTCAATGCATGCTGGTCTTCGCATTTGGACGATTTCAAATTTGAATCCTGATCAGCTAATATAGTCTTGAACCAGTTTTTATAATCAATACTAGTAGGTTTCAAGTCAGCTGTTTGCTCAAATAGCAATTAAAATGCTGTCTCAAAATCAACATCACGTTTATTAGTAGAATATATTCCTTAATTTCGGCCCATCGATAGTGCCTCCATTGTTAGCTGATCGATTGGCAATTTTTTTGTAACTTGTCCGTTTAGAGTCCGTAATAATTAAATTAATATAGCTTTTATAATGATTTCCGTTCTATTAGAAACACAAAACTGTGATTAATGAGTTCGCAATGCAAATTTCTTTAACCTTAACCCAAAATAAAATTTTATTGGCAATAGTTCTATTATACCTTCAAAATGTAGTGGCGTATTTCGTATACTTCTCATAAATAAAGTGTTATTTTTTACTGTGCGATGATCTTTTGTTTGTACCCTGCATGTTCAGGCACCGTAATCATTAAATAATTATATATCTTATATTAATTTTCTTTTGATTAGAAAAACAAAATTGTGATCAATGAATTCAGCCTGCGAATTTCTATTGTTCCCAACTAAATTCAAATGAGAAATAAACGCTGAAAATTTCTTTTATATCATTTAATAAACATGGTCGTCTGATTAAAAATTATGGATTTCATGCATTGGGAAGCCAGTTATATAATTCTAGCTCGAAGCTTTGCTAAACACTGGTTGTATGATATTATTTTTCCATTATTTAAATCATTTATTCCGACGAATGAGTTGAAATGAAACACGTTATATAAAGTTATCACAGCTTGTGCTTCATTTGATCAGTTTTCTTATGGGAGAAATGAAAACTAAAATAAAATTGTCTAAATAGATGAACAGAAGAAATACTAGTCTATGTTTTTCAAATTAAAAAAGTCGATAGAACCGACTAAAGAAAGACCTTTAATACTTACGTTGCCCAAACATATTTTTATGGCTTGCACACCTTTGAAAACTGTATGTTTATGGCAATAACATTCAGATTTGGAAGCCTGTTTTTACACTTTGCTTTATTTAAATGCAATAGCGTGTTGTTTTACCGGATATTTGACATGGAAAATTTTGTCTTGAAGTAAGCCAAAAATCAATCTTAATTTAATATAGAGCTCTATATGTTTTCCGAAAAGTGTTAATTAAATTTTTTCTGTGTCCTCCTAGATATGATTATCAATAGACTGAAACGTCATTGTTGATAATGGTGAGGACGAATAGCAGCGTAAATTTGTCTTTCACACTGGTTCGAAGAAGTTAAGTGGTGAATGGATTAAAAATTCCGTCGGTTGCTAAATAATAAAATGCCGAACCATAACACAATATTTATTTTACGGAATTCGATGTTTATTTACTACTATATTATTTTTATTATTATAGACAAACTGACGTTGAATGTTACTATACCAATAGTTTTGCGCTAATTTCTAAAATGTGATGGTCATGACTATTAATAAGAATGTTACAAACAGATCAGTTTGAAATCAGTCAATTAAAAAGGACTTATAGTACAAAAACACGGTGAAAATATAATTTCCATTTAAATAGGCATTATTCGGTAAAATATAAATGCTACTCTGTCCATGTTTATATATGGAAAACGGATCTGCACAATGTGCCATTGTTTTCGACGTTTACACTGCATGTAAATATGCTACACATCTGTTCTATCCATTTTTTAATAAAATACTATCGTACTATTTATTGAATTTGCTAAGCAGGTCTTCACCTTGCACACAGTACTTGCAGGGAAAATTTTTTTTAAATTTTCCATTCACCTACATTTTTCAGTCCTGACTGTAGCCAAAGTAGAAACAATCCTTAAAACATTACTTTAACTTTAATCGTTACCATTGACAATGTACAGAAAATTTGAGCAACAAAATTAATATAAACTTGATATGTTTGCATCAGATGCACTGTCACAAATGCGAAATACCTTACTTCCAAAAACATTGATCAATTGTTATCATATACAAAGATTTTAAATGCGTATATATGCCAACATTTTATCCAATGCAAATTAACCTTCTAATTTGCGCTCATATTCGTGGTTCATTACCGTATTTAATAGGCAAATTTATCACTTAGTCAATCCATTACAAGGAATAATTATTTAAAAGATTTGCAATAAATGTTTCACAATGTTAAATATTTAGAATTTACAGTTTTCTTTAGCTTTGTGAATTTTAATCTCACTGGATATTTTATATCAATTTGCAGGTTTCAAAATGTGATTGCGCGAAATATTTTAAGCTTTTTTCTGAAATGCTCATTAATTTCCTTTGAAATGTACAGACTTCAATCAATATCTGATTTTATGTCAATTCTATTATTTAAACTTGTAAAAACTGAAAACTAAAAGAATTGTCAATTTTTTTTTCTTCTCTATTTTGGTTTTTGATTTAGATATATGCAATAGCTTTTTATATTCTTTTTACATCATTATAGCACTGTTTATAACGCTGAGCAAGCAGATATATTTTCAACATTTATCTTTATAAACGGTAAATAAAATTATACACCTTGGATTCAATTGTGTGATAGTTTCAACACACATTAATTAAATATTAAATTTTGAGAAATATTCATGCGAATTATATGTGTATCATTAAAAATATGAAATAATTATAGTAAGATGGCAATCTTGATTTAATTAAATTTTATCACCACCCGCGCAACCAGTGTTTATGTAAATATGTCTGAATGTCCAATTAAATAAAACGTTCCCATGTAGCGTGGTGTCAGTTCTATAATGACAGATTGGGAGTGGTTAGTCGGAACTTTATGTCTTAATGTATGCCATAAAGGCTCGACCTAAAGGAAAGGCTAAACAAAAGCATAAGTTATTATGTAATTGAATATTATGTGTAGCTTACGACGGATTGGATCAGTAGTTCGAGCAACAGGTTACACATCATACGTGTCAACGTTCGAGCCCTGTACGCGATAATGATTTATTTTAGTTACATGAGCATATATTATTATGCAATTAATTCTTGGCGTTGATTAACTTCGGATTGGGCTTACTATTAGCTTTTAAATAACCATTAGTTTGTCCACACTCTCTCTTCCTTTCTCTCTTTATTTTTTACCTAAGCGTCGCTCTGACATTCACTCTCTTTCCACCTAGATAATTTTCTGCATCATATTTGAACTAATTTGTTACTAGGTGCGCAATACCTCATACGCTAAGGTAAATATTAGAGTTCCCGGCTTAAAATAAATCACAGTATTTGACATTCAAGTTTTTCGTTTTATCCGCATTGAATGTTTAACTTTGATTACCTTGACATAGTAACAGTACAGTTATAGCAAAAATGTTCGATACATTCTCTCTTCCCTACAACATTCTGCACACGACATGAGATTATGTATACCGGGAATTTGAGATAGCTGAAATTATAAGGCGGTAAGTATAGGTCTGCTAATTGCAAATATGTAGATTTAGTTGTAAGTTGAGGGTTCTCATGTGCGCTAGAGATATGCATACTTTGAGTTTGGTTACTGAAACAAATTTTGTGCTTAAAACCAGTGGTGAGTCAATAGAATAAAATATAAATAGAACGGTCTCGGAACACGGTTAACACATTTGCTTACATCTGTTATTGTGAGTATTGTGCTGTGTATAGTTGTCTGAGGATCGTTCTGGAAAATTGGCATCGAAACGTCGCCAGTAAAAAAAGATGTGATTTGAACCGTATTTTCGTTAGGACATTAAAAACCCAGCCCGACCAAAGACAAAAAGGAAATTGTGATCAATCGGATCTTTTTGAAACTGTTTGTGCAAAGATAGAAACCACGTACGAAAAACGCGATATTTGAATATGTATTTCTTAGTTTATACTGACAAATGCAAGTATTTAAAGGGTAAGGTGTTTAAATAAAGTTCGCAACCTTGATAATATTTAAGTTTTAACCACCCGCGCAACTAATTTTTGTTTAATTATATAAACGCTCATTTCAATACCACTTCCCCATGTAGTAAGGTGTCTATGCAGTAATGACAGATTGGGGATGGTTTGTTGAAATTTTGGGTCTAAATTGATGACATGGACTCCACCTAAAATGGAAAAAAACTAACCGAGTTACATTAGTTAGTATATAACTGAAATATTATAACAATATTTCAACCTTAATTAAAAGATATTGCAATCAGTTCCTGCGCAACCTTTGTTTGTCTAAATAAATAACCTGGTTGGTGCTGGTATTCATACAGACCTCTCCAAAGTATCTGGAGCTAAATCTTTGACTGACAGTATGCTACAGTTAGAGGTAATGGACTTGGTGCTTAATATTTTCCAATAACAGCTGTATTAATGCTCATACATCTGGATACAAAGACTGGTGCCGATTCATTTTGTATTTCCAGAGACCGAAAGTAAACGAAATACTTTTCCATTGTCAGCAGGACTCCGCTAATCCTGATCTAAAGCTTCAGAATATTTGTGATCATAAGAAACGTTACTTTCTGCATTAAATATATATTCGCATCAGATGTACCACTGTCGAGCGCAGTTAATCCCTGTCTGGACCAGATCTTTATTTTTATTATTCAAACGGAAATACCAGTGTATAATATATATATATATATATATATATATATATATATATATATATATATATATATAACGAGGCGTTGAGAGAAACAACGTGTCCCATTAACATGAGTTATTTATGATAAATTTAATACATAACATTAATGAAATATGTTTTAATAATTTTTATTCTCTGTTAATTACACCATAATATATAATTAAAATAAACGAATTGACTCTGATTCAATTTAAAAAATATTTATGCTGTACCGAGTAAGTAGAAAATATTCTAATTAATTTACGTATAAACAAATAAAATTTTCTGCACTTTATGTCTATGTTACTCATGAAGGATATTTTATTCAAACTATGAAACGTGAACGTCCTTCATAACTACTTCACCAGTGGCTAATTTTTGGCATTTCCTGCATTATTTAGGACGACAAACGCGTTTGAATTGTAAATTGAGTGGTCAATCATTTTTAGAACTCGAATTTTCGATTTTCTGACGTCTCAGCAATTGACCTTACTTCCTGCAAAGCTATGTTTAAAAATATTTAAAAAAACCATTGTTACAAAATTCCTGACCCTAAATATAAGGCTGCTATTATTAAATTGTCATACAATGGCATTTGAATGATTTGTTAAGGAAGCATTACAAAAAATTAGTCTAATGCAAGTCGAATTCTTATGATATTACTTAAATATTAATTTGAAGACAACAACAATCAAAATGATACCTATCGGTACATATTAATTAATTTCAAAATTGCCTTTCTTTAAGATTTAAGTAATTAATATATATGAAATTAGTAAATTAGCCTATATTAATTTTTTTAATAGTGCATTCTTATTCTTATCATTTATTCTAATTTGTAAATCTTTATTAAAATAAACAGGATTTTTATATTTTACCTTTCAAAGTATAGCCAAATTGTAAACTTCTGTATAAAATTTTCTGCGAACAAAATTAAAAGACGTAAAATATTACGAAAAATGGATTGCAAAATTGAATGTCGAGATATCTTATTATTTAAAACGTGTGCTTATAACACACTTATATTTAAAGTTATTGAAAACTTTTGAAAACATTGTTCTAACTTCTTTATAATTTCAAACCAAAAGGACTAGAATTCAACGAGAAATTTGTAAAAATCTTTTCATCGATCGCAATAAAACTGTCGAGGAAATACAAAGTTTTGAAATCTAAGTCAATTTTTTAAATATTAACTTAAAAAATTTAAATTGCGCAAGAAAGTATGAAGATCTAAATGTAAGTAATAACCATTACCTTTTCCGGGAGCGACATTTTATAGCAGATATCATGTTAAATAAATTACACCTTCAATGAATGCTTCCGTATTACTGTGTTGTTATTATCGCATTCTGCAATGAACATCACAGAGGTTTTACAAACATTAGAAGATTGATTTGAATTAATTAAAAAAAAGGTTCTTTTGGAATGGGAGCCTTTACCAGCAATAAAATAAAACAGCCCTTAATCTTGACATCAAATTTTATTTACCAATATATGTGCGCAAATTTTCGATCAAATTACGTAGGCCGATCGTCCAGACGGTTAATTACTCGAGTGACATAACATTGCAATATAAACGCCTATTTCAAATCAAATGGTAAATACACGTCTGAATTCGCGCAACACATCGTTGAAACCACACACGTATGTTATCTAGGCGGAGCATTTAATATAATTACTTAATGAAATAACAGAAGGAAGTAAGCCACAAACGAAGCTTTATGGATAAAGAAATTGCAGCAGGATTTATGCGATCAGAAGAAGCATGTTCAAGCATTGAGCTTGACCTGGATATGACGCACGCAAATGATCAGGTAGAGCAAACACGTTGTGTCCTGAAAAATATTATCCCACCTGTTTAATTAACGCAACAGTACCATTTGAGATTTTCTAAAAAAACCATTAAAATTATAAAACCTCATAATTTTGTTCTGCAGCACTGTCTAAATATTTGAAATTTACTGACTCAAAACCAATCTACGAAAATAATATATTTTGACTTCTTGCTAATTTGCGCGCTAACAACTAGGAAAATTTAATAAAATCGTTTGTTTCAAAATTTGTTTACTAACAGATATAAATTCGTTAACGGTGAAATTGGCGACAAAAAATATTTATGGATTTTAGATAAACACCAATCCTCTTTTATTTTAATACCTGCTTAAGTGACACTTATAGAGTTACTTATAAATAACTTTTCTGATACGATTTGAGGAGTTGATACACATTACATATAGAGAAATGACGTTAAGTCATTCTGATTTATTTTTTTAGATTTGGCTCCAGTACTGCATTTAAGCGCATACGTTCATCTGCTTTAAAGTATATGCATTATGCCTTTTAAAGAAGCGCCATTAAATAAAACTTTTATGTGTACAGAATATGATAAATTTGATTCATGCCGAAACTAATATATCAATATGGAACTTTAGAAGCTAAAAGGTTACTATTAATGAATTATCGTACGTGCGTCAGTATAATTTGAGTTTCTAGTGTTAAAAGAATCTGTTTAAAAATTTTTTTTAAATTTTATTGAATTTGTTTATTGATATTGCTCCAGTACTTATTATTTAACGTAGGCTTTATATTTAATGTTTAAAAAGAGTATTACACCAATGTTGAAATATTTACTTATTACACCATTTGACGTTGTAGACGATATTTTTCATTTATTCAATCAATGTAGCACGTTTAATTTGAACTGTTGTTAACTATAATACTTTTTTTGTCTATCGATATGTAAAATTATAGTTCATGCATGAACTACTTTTGAATTAACTTTTATTATGCAAATTTTCGCAGTGCTATGTGTGTATAATTTTGTCAGTATAAACTAAGAATTGTATTGCAGTGAAACGGAAATTCATTCAGTAGACTGGTTTCTTCGTTATTGGGAATTCATTAAGTACTATCCAGAATTTGCCGCGCACAGGCCAAGATCCTGGCCACGTCTGCTTTTGAAACTGGTGTTCCAACCGCTGAGCCACCATGACGCATAGTACACCATTTTCAGTTAATTATAAATTATTGCTTCTAGGTTAGCCTTTCCTTTAGGAGGAGCTTATATGACACACATTTAAACCTAAAGTTCCATCTAAACGTCCATAAACTGTTATTATCGACCAGAAACCACGATAAACATTTATATAATTAAACAGACTATGGATGCGGGCGGTCATAAGGATTACTTTGATCAAAGTCGCGATCATGATTTAAGCATTTGACCAATTACGCACATACATTTGCAATACAAACTAAGTATTGTTTTATTGTAAAGCCTTTTTATGCGATAGACCGGCTTCATCGTTATTGAGAGTTCATCAGTTTTTAACCAGAAATTTTTTGCGGACAGAGCGCGAACCTGGTTACGTCTGTTTCGCAATCTGGTGCTCTAAACACTGAGCAAAACCTGCCGCATTACTGACGAAATCGGCTCCACCTAAAGGTAACGCTAACCACAAAATTAGTCAATATATAACTGAAAATCGTGTTTAGAGTGCGGCAATGTGGCTCAGTTCTTAGAACAACAGAATGGAATCAGACGTGCCCAAATTGTAAACCTGGCAGCCGCAAATTAAGGCCATTACCTGATGTTTTTCCAGTAAGGCCGAAACCGGCCTATTGAATGAAATTCCTTTTCTTCAATATAAAATACTTATGTTAAACTGGGGAATGTATGTAAACAATGGCTCAGGTGTTTATATCAACATCGCAACTTTGGTTTTTTATCACCGTTTTACTTTAAAATAACTGTTTAAAAATTACACATCTGTTTTAGTTTTTATTCCCCACTTAGGCATTGAAGACTATTGTTCTTATTTTACTGGAATTGCTCGTCATAATTTTACTTGTTTTCGAAACGTGTTGTTTTCCTTCAATAATATTAATTCTACCATTATGTCTGTATTATTTTATTGTTATTAGTTTTTGCAATAATTTAAAAAATACAATTATAAGTGGATTGCACCATCTTCAATAGCAGAATATCGTCAATTATTTTATTAATATTTATTAGTATTTTTTCATTATCTTAATTTTTCTAAAAACTTCTTTGAACATATTATTAGTTTTGTCATTGCAAATTTAAAGGATTTTTATTGCAATGTTTGAATTATAGATATAGAAATAACAATAAGCCGTTAATTGCACAAAACATGCACCTACATTAAACTTAAATTTAAAAATTGAAAATATAACATATATAATCTCCTTTAAGATCAAGAATCGTAAACCGTTATCCAGTGATACTGTTTTACTTAATATAATTGTATATGTATATGTTAGAGAAGTTAATCTCAAGATAAATAGTACGACTGAGATTATTTCACTTCTAATTTAATTTTCGTGTAATGCTAAGATCAACTATTACGATTGGATTTGATCCTTGATTGTATAATCGCTCTGTCAAAACATTATTGAAGAATGAGTAAAATAAAAGAGGACAAGATCAGCATCAGTTTTATAGAAAAATGTAAATCTCGACCTTGTGTAAAATATTTTTTACAGTTATTTCACTTCGTATGACGAACTGTATTTAAAAACAATAGGCAATTTATCGAATAAAGCTATATTAAATAAAGTCATATTAACAGGCATATGTTCATGGAGATGTAGCAACATAAAAATAGAACATCTTCGTGCACTGCACTTTTTAAAATGTTTAATTAAATATTGAATATCTTTTTTAAATGTTCAAAAGAAGGCCATGGAATTGAAATTTGCAAATAGGACAACATACAAGTCTTTCATGTATTACGTTCATAACGTATTAATATCTATGATAATTGTTAGTGTGTATGGTTCAAGTTATTACAGGAGTTTATTTGAAAGAAACTTTAACTAACAATTTGAATCAACTGCAAATAATGGTGGCCAAAAAATCAGTTACAATTACCCAATCAATGAAATATATATTTATTTTGTGGACGGTTGGAATCTTATGATCATCCAATTAAAATATTTTTAACCAAAGATTTTAAAAATTAATTTAAAGTGATTTTTGTTATTTTAAATTTACCATTGTATAAAAATTTCATTTTAGCATAAAAACTGTTATGATTATTGTTTAGTATTTGAGCAACATACTAAGTTAAAGCAAAGCATAAGGCACATTAATATAATTAATAATAATGTATTTCATTATTTCAATCATTAGTTGCGCAAACGGTAATAAAAATATTTATATCATGGTTGTCATCCCGAAGTAAACAACATTCCTGTTATATATACATATCTCAGTATTCACTAAGCTTCGTGAAATGTAGAAAAGACTATTCATCCAGTATATCGGCTTGTCCTTTTTGGGAACTCTAAAAGTATTGTCTACATTTTGATGTTGGCAGAGTTCAAACCTAACCATGTCTGCCTCGGAGTCCGTAACTCTACCACAGTATCGCCCTATCACACACTACACATTTTTTTCAGCTACATAATATTTACTACATTTATTGGTTGGCCTTTCCTTGGTGTGTAGCCTATAGAGCATTGTCTAATACCTGATGTTGCAACATTCGATCTCAAAAGTATTTCCGTATTTAAATGCCATACAAATATAATTAGGAAAGATGTTTTAAAAAATCTAATTGTTCGTTTTCTAACTAAATATAACAAGCCTCCGCTTAAACATTTCAGTAAAATAACTCTTCGAAGGTTTCTATAATATAATAAATGAACGAAGTGTTGGGAAACAAAATCGTACATTGAATGTGATGGATATTTTGAAAATCTGCATTTGTAAAAAATATATATATATGTGAATAGAATTATACAACGGTAAGTTTTTTTTTAAATGCAGTCTTCATGAATAAAAAAAGATTATTTGTTTGAAAATAGTTATAAGCATAAATAAAATGAAAAACTTTTGTCTAACTATCTATCTTTCAAATCATTAAATTTCATATCACATCGGTAAGTTTAAAATTTTTTCCCGTAAATCCGTTAAAAAAATTAAAATTAGATTATTTGTGTTTCGAAAAATAGGAGACATACGTCGCTTTAGCGTTCAGATGAAATGATTTAACACACGCGTTTTCTGCATAAAAAGCTTTAAAAATCTATACTCTTCCTGCTTTTAAAATACTAGAAAACATATGCGTATGGTAAAATTTATTTAATCACAATTAAACCAATTTTAAGGTGAAGACATTTCAAAGCCTTTTGCTTATAAGAAACATGCAAGGTAGATTAGAAATATACAGTTTTCAGGAAAGTGTCAGATTCAAAGCCAATATTTTTCTTATTTTTACTTATTTTTTTATACACCAATTAATAAAGTCATATAACTTGCATATAAATCTTTTTAGATTTTAGCCTTAACAAATATAATCGTATTTTAAAATGTGTCTCTTCTTTCTCGCAGCAAACGTGAGAAAATCATTTGAGTTTAAATTGATAGTTTTTATCTCTCTTCGGCTGCCGTATTTATATCTTCATTTCCATGCCTAATAAATCACTGTAATAGACAATGGATCGTTTTGTGTAAATAATATGATATCATAAATTGTCATAATTATTATTTTTATACAGGAATTTGTGCATTTTTTACTTTTCATGCATTAAGGATTTCAATTGCACCCAAATAAAAATTTTAAACCCTGCTGTTTTATTGCAAAATATGTCAACATCCAAATAACCACTTTCCGAAAATATAAATATAAACAACGACTAATTTTCTTAGCAAGCTCACATTATATTTTACAATAGTTATGACATACAATTTGTCAAGCATATAAAAATAAACAATGAGTATTGTGGTTCAACGCCTATTGAACCAAAGAACCTTCTCCATCAGCTTATAGTCTTCTTAATATACTGAAGCACCATTCTTTTCTAGCGATGGTATACTTAGCTCAATATGGCTAGAAATATTGTCGCAGATTCATTGAAAAAATATGTCTCAAACAAACTCGCAATCAAGCATTCACATTTTACATCTAAGCAACAGTATTAAAATATTGCCCATTATCAAACATACATGTCCAAGAATTTTCAGCATTTAGATTTTGAATATTTCTAATTTATTTTTTAAATCGTTCGAACGCTGCCCTTATAAACGATTTTTACTGGTCTTGGTAGGTGTATAACCACCTGAAAATGAGACTAAAATTAAATGAAACATAAAATAGTCCAGGAAACGCATTTGTTATCACATCTGACGCAGCAAAATTTATTTTGTTATCATTCAACACCAAGCTTTCCCTACCTATGGCGGACTACAGAAATTCACAGACATATACATTTAAATTTATCTATAATTTAAATTCACCCGCGGCTGATGCTATTTAGGCAGTCGTTTAAATTCATGTTTGTCAGTACGACTGCGCCAAATCGGTCTTCCAATAAAATTGATGTTGCATATACATGTTTACCTGGCCAGATATTGATAACGGAAATCGCAACAATCGAACAAAAATATTTTAAATTTTAGCATAAGCAAGATGTGCAATTCTGCCTCCCTATTTGGAGGATTTTGCAACAAATAGAAGCTGTTAAAATAATTTGCTTGTAAAGGCAATTTTTAAAGCACTAGCGTTGACATTTCACTTTTCTATCACCATGCAAGATAATGATAAGAAGTGTTATACCTGTTTTAAAGTTCTGGACATGTTTTGTGGTGTACTATTCTTTAGCTTGACATAGCAAATTTTTTTCCTTGTTCTTAAGTAAGTCAGTTTGATAGATGAAATAAATATGCATTTTTAAATGCCTTGTAAATCATATGTTCGAAAAATATTTAAACGTAACTGTATGCTAAATAAACTGTGAACTTCGTCGTGATACGTGGCACAATTTTCAGACGAGGTGGTTAATTACCTATAAAATAAAACACAGCGTATGTTTCACACAGAGTTACACAGCTGAAATCCCTTTCACTTTCTCTACGAATTAAATGTCCTTCATTTTGGCAATTTTTTTGTATGAAAAGCAGCCTTCAATATATTTGAGCGCGTTTTAACAATTTAGGATCTTAGAATATTTATAAAAATATGGATTTTAAAATTTCTTTATCTGATGTATAAAAAATACAATCGACAACTGATAAGCAAAAACAATCCCTTCTAGAAAAAAAAACAGCTTGAACCAAAGCAAATATTATGAAGGTTGTGTTATTAATATAAGCATCTGTCCAATTAAAGACATAAATTTGTTATTCCAATTTGACTGGTGTATGTGGCAAGATCGCAACCTGGATTAATGTAGATGTTATCCTCGCTTGCACAGCCACTGTACGTCTAATTATAGAATTTCTTTGAATTTAGCGATAAATAAACTGACATCTGTACAGATTTCGGTTTTTGCCTTAGGCAAAAATTCATAGCATTCCTGATAAGAAGCGAAAAAACAACAGAAGCTGGGGTTGAGTTACGTTTCAATAAGTCGTCCTATATAACTTATTTTAGAATTATAGAAAACAACTATATTCTGTTGTTAAGGATTTTGGAGAGATGCCACTAATATTGAAATTGGCCAGAGTCTACTAAATCAATGAAGAATACGTCAATGTATGAATTGGACAAATGGTTTGTTTATCTCTTAAATTTTTGTAGGATATCGGAAAACCAAGTTCAGTTTACCGAAGATATAATATTGACGCGATAACAATAAACGTATGTGTTCATTTAATGTTTGTTGATCACTAACACTGGCACATTAAATTAATAAATTTCTTTTTTGCGTATGCTGTGAAACATTTTCCAAAGGCGAAGTTGAAAAACTTAACATTTGTGTGGCATATACCCATCTTAAATTTAATATCTGTTTTGAACAATAATTTTGTGTATAGAATAAATAATTGTTAGCTAAACTTTCAGCGGTTTTGCATTTCTTATCAATGCCATTTAATTTGCATCCATCTTTCAGGTCCTATCGTCTACTTTAGGCTGTTTATCACTACGTCAAAATCATTGACGGTAAAATACATAATTTTAATCCATAATGCCAGATAAGAGGTCTCCGCAAATTTCTGTTAGCACGAAACGAAAGTATTATACGTTTTCCGAAAAGAAAGGAAAAATTTATTTTGGAGAAAAACCTTTTATGCCACCATTGCCAAAATAATTATGCAGTTAGAAAAACAATAAACAAAAGACTCCATTTTTTTTCTTGGTTAGAAAATATTCAATTTGTGATTTTGAATAGCTTCGATTGCAAAACAACTATCTTTGCAGGCTGTTTGAATGTAATTAGTTTTAAATGAAGCAGACACCAAAGCCGAAATAAGTGCGTTGATGTTTCTAAACAAGCAAGTAGAAAATTCACAGCGAAAAAGTGAAAAGCAATATGTTGTCAACATACATAATTTCACGAAAGTATATTTATGGCTAAATTTCTTTTAGACTATAAATTTTCAACTTCAGAATAGGATTAAAAACTATGTAACTCACGTTCCTTTATTTTGCTTTAGTTCACATTTTCGATGGATAGCGATCTGCGTAAATTATTATGCAAGGTAATTGTAAGAACTTCAAAATAAACATGAAAGTCGATACATAGCGATTTATTTACTAGACTAAGAGTAAAGCTATAACCCTATGTTATTTTTCGTATGGAAATTTCAAAAATTATTAAAATCAATTTTGCGAACGTGAGATATACAACAATACTTTTTTAACTGACCAATCTAGTACAAAAGGAAACAACTGTCAGTCGCACGTATACGCGTTTCGAACCTCAATGATCTTTATGAGGGCACGACAAAAACAGACTTGTCGGGATTAAAAAGCAAGACGCATAGGGCAGGGTGAATCATATATGCGGTGGTCATTCTTAGTTGTCTCACATACATTTTACGTGACTAAAATTGTGAATTTCTAATTTTACTGTGCTAACGGAAATTAAATTTGTCTTGCTGTGGCCACGCATGTGTAAGTTTTACAATTGAACAATCATCAAATGTGTTGTGAGTGATGACAAATATTCAAATAATTTGTACGAGATGGAAATAAAGGCAATACCTTTTCTGTCTAGCCAGGTACACAGCGTAACAAAATTGTCATCGGTGAGACCACCTGATGCGTTTTGATTTTAGATGATCGTCATAAGAGTACGATTGCAAACGTACTAGTGAGTATCAAATCGTCATTTATGTATATGATGAATGGAAATTAGCTATATTTAATTGTCTTATGTATACACACTAAAGTTTATTTGTCACTTGCCTATTTGCGGTTATGCTCTGATAAATGTGGACGGTTAACAGATATCAGTAAATGAAACTGGCGGTATTTTAACTGTGTTCGGCAATTAATTGGACTTAATGGGATTGGTTTTTATCTCAATCTTGCTAACTTGATCTAAAAAATAACCATCAAAAACTGTGCAATCACTGATTGTTCAAATGTTTAACATAAAGTACTATGAATAAAACTGCACAGGCATTTAATATGTGACTGCATAAAAATTTTGCAACCATTTTAAATCAAGCACATTTTATGAGAGGCATCTAGGCGAGAGAGTCGTCTATCTGTTTTTAATAACTTCTTTCTGCATTACATTTTGATTTCTGTCAGTCAGTTTGCTATCCTGCTCTGATAACAATTATGGAAGATCAGAAGACGTCCGTGTATGTTACGCCATGCACGAATATTAAGATAAATTTCCAGCTTCATTTAAAGAATTATCATTTTTCAAGAATAATAAATGATTGCTCATTTTATAGTTTATATGCACATAGATTATGTTAATAATTGCCTTGGAATTTGGCAGCTTACATTTACCGTTAATTACAATGTATGTGAAACTGAAAGCGGTGACAGCCGTAAATCTGATTTAACTAACTTATATATGCGCAGTTTGTCTTCGTGCAGTAATGACGAACTTAAAGGATCGAAACCCATTAATGCATCTTTCTATTGCTCAGTTTGTTGCATACAATGGGGTCGGTGTTTATCTCATGGTCTCAAATTTTATTTAAAAATTCACTATCACACTTTGCGCGATCAATGATTGTTTCATTGTGAAATGTAGAGAAAATTTACAAATAAAAATCTTTAAACATGGTCAATTTTAGCCAAACTCAGATGTTCCATATTTTCTAGACATACAGCCAATTAAAATTACTCAATAAATCCCAAGTCAAAATATAATTAAATTTGTGCTCTTATTTATATTCTTTTATTGAACAATAAAATCTGTGAAACAGCGTACATTTTCTTCATCCTCTAGCAATCAACACATTTTTATGACGATAGCAAACTCTAATTTTTAGTAAAATCATATATCTAGCTCTATTGCAAGTTATAAAAAGTAAATTGTTATTTCATTTAATTAAATTTAAAAAAAATTTTGCACGTTCCTCCGAACATGAAGAAATATCAATTATTTATTACCTCTCAGGCAGATTGCTCTAAATTCCTTGCAGAAGACGTTAATGTTAGCATAAATATAAGCACGCGTGACTAAAATAACGCGTAGAAACAAAACTTTACCACAAAATAAACGATTCGTATGCCATTTTCTATCTGTAACTAAATGTGAAGAAAGATAATTTTCAAAAATCTTTGTCCAATTCCAATGAAAAACGCATGTAAATTAATTTAACAAACAGTAAATTTAATTTGATTACAGATACTGAATTTTATACAATATATGTAAAACCTTTGAGGTAACACTTCCATTATGGACATTTTTTGCAGTTTTATGTACGTGTAGTAATAACACTGAAGCCAGTGTCCATTCTTTCGAAATTAATTAACGGGGAACTTGTTAAATCAAATTTGCGAGCTTGAAGTAAACACAAATCCCATTGTATCCAACCTGTCGTCAAACAACAAAAAAATCTATCGCCAGTTGCACGCACTGACGCGTTTCGACTTTCCATAATCATCATCAGAGTACGACGGCAAATTGACTAGCCAAGATCGATCCAAATTGCATATTTATGGAAAGCAAAATTAGATATGCGACTCTCACTTCTAGAAGTCTTGCATACATTGTACGTGACTGGAAATATCGGCTGCACAATTTCTATGCAGTCACGAACGTTAACCGTTTGTAGTTTCGCCATATAAACATATATATATATATATATATATATATATATATATATAGATGGATGGAGAGAAATACAATTAAACAATTGTGATTACACGGATAGTGGTAACAATTCATTAAATCAAGTTTGTTAGCTTGAAGAATACACCAATCACATTGTATTTAACCAGATTAAAAGAATTGCTATCACCACACGCGTAATCAATTCTTGTTTAATAATTGTCTATATATATATATATATATATATATATATATATATATATATATATATATATTTGTGGTGAAAGCTGCAAACATTAATGTTCGTGTTTGCATAGAAATTGTGCAGCCGACATTTCCAGTTAAGTTCAATGTATGCAAAACTTTTAGAGGTGAGCTGCATATCTAATTTTGCTTTCCATATATATGCAATGCTGTTTGATCCTCGTTAGTCAGTTTCCCGTCGTACTCTGATGATGATTATGGAAGGTCGAAACGCAGCAGTTAGTGCTACTGGCGGTTGTTTTGTTATGTTGTTCGACAACTGGTTAAATAAAATGAGATTGGTGGTGATCAGGCATTTTTTAAATACCAAAATATCTGTGTCATTAGGTAACTAGATAATCATTGATAGTTCAAACACAATACATGATGCAAATTTACTCCTTGGTTTTCATTCGCTTTATAAGCAAAACAAATTTCTACATATTATATTTGTTAAAACTGTTTTAAAGTGAAAATTTTCATTTTAATAGAAAAGCCATCTTATTTTTCACATACTGCCGTGTTTCAACAATGCATGTTCGTTCGAAAAATGAATGATGCAGGACTAGAGGTGTATTACTTCAAATCGATAGAGAATTATTATTCTATGTAGCTCGAAATTTTATTGTCGGAATACCCATTGAGTGCATCAGTTTTAATACAAACCTTGCTTACTAGGATACATATTTATGTTCCGGTTTCCGCTTTTGTATGGAGTTTCAGGCAATCTTGTTCTTAAGACATGTTTGAAAATAATTTAATTTATTTTGATTTCACTAATTAGAAATTAAATTTAGTTAACACAACGAGCACTGAAGCTCGGGAATTTAAAAAAAATATGTATAAGTAGAGGTTCACTTTATATTAACCTTTCTATAAGTATAGAAAAAAATTTTTTAAGACGAGAACGTTTTCTTTTAAATTTAATCTTCAGTAATCAACAAACAAACAAATATATATATATATATATATATATATATATATATATATATATATATATATATATATATATATTAATATGCAAGACAAAACAGAAAATTTGACGTGGAGAGATTGTGAAATCTTTGTTTGTGGGAAACTCATTATAGTTTTTGCATTTAGTAATTATTATAAGTTCTACGTGGGGAGAACACATTGTGAAGTTTCAAAGATATGTTGTGCAATTGCAGATGTGAATTCACAATTTCATTTTAAACAAGCGTTGAAATTGCAATATTCTTCCATTCTTAAAATTTACCATTCGGTCGATCCGCCTACGTAAGTTGATCGACAAATTTGGCATGTATATTGGTAAATAATATTTAAGATCAACATAAATATTTGTACCTTTTTAAATGGTGGTAATCGCAAGTGTGTTGCCTGTAATAATACACATAGTTTAGCTGCGTTAAACGTGCCTATTAATGCTGTTTCAACTTTATTTAGTATTGCGCGAGAAATTGCATTTCATTTAAATGAGATGTTGGAGGTAAATTGCTCGCTATTCTGATTTTAAATACGTCTTGACATTTTAATTTCCCATTTTTAATGTTGACTAGGACATAAATTATAATTAATTAATTTTTTTGCTTGCTCGTTTTGTCGCCTGTTTAATCAAGACTAACCCATTGTAAACGTCCCCAGCTTCAAGTAAATGCCGTACGACGTTACAAAGTTGGTTATAGTACTATAAGTACGAAGTTATTACTGTTGGGGGGCCCTTAACAGGGCCGGTCTTACGTTCTCTGGCAAATGCCGAGAAGGTTCGTAAGTGTGATGAATTCCCGAAGTGCTTCTAGACTCTTTTGACCAGCTCGGGTTGACTTGGGTTGTGGTTCCTTCAGTTTTAGCGTTGGAATCTCGTTAAGTAACTTCGCTGAATTTCTGCAGTAATTGGCTCGTCTCTCTAGTTGTACAGCAACAAGATTGGCGTGGTAAATATTGCCAATGTTGGTAAAGCAAGGCCAAAAAACAGCGTATGTGAAAGGTGACAGACAGCACGTCGGAGATACGCACAGCAGAAGGCAAACGCGACAACTGAACTCCATGGTAAATTCAGCGTGCTTAAATGGCCATGTAATAGCCATATATGGCTACTTGCACATTATTGGTTAACGGCAAGTTCCGCTTTTTTCTCATTGGTGCAGCGTAAATCGAATTGAATTTAATTTACGAAATATGTCGGCAATTTCTTTGTGTCGTTACAACATTTGTCAATTCTTGAAGAACAGCCCCGAACTGTTGTTAATTTAACTTAAAACAACGAGAAACGGATATAATGCAATTACCTTTCAGGTAAGGTTGATATATACTAAATTGTTAAAAAGGATTTTCTATTAACATCCACGAAAAACAGATAAATGTCCTTCTAATGCTCTGACATTAAACTGATATTGCTATGTACAATATTTCACTTTTGAGGCTGTGCTCATAATTGAAACCTTTTGTAAGATCAAGGAAAATATCATTATCATTACGATTTCATTGTGCATATTTTTTATGTAACAATTTAATCATGTGATTTATTTGTTTACCCATATTGGTTAAGTCGTTTATATGGATTCTCATAGAGTTAAGCATAATCGTTTTAACCAGCCTAGACTTAACTACCCTTAACATTGCAATTACCTTCGTTATATGTGCTAATAATATTCTAACTGATTTTTCCAAACTACCAAACGAAGTCATTTAGATAAACACAAACGCTTTATTTTAAATGTTTTTAAACGAGTTTTAAATACTTCTATGTATGCGTACTATGATAACCCGTTAATTTCCTAGACGAATGTGTAAACCTGTAATAGTGAAGCTAACATAATCTAAAGTCAACGACAATACGACTTCAATGCTAACTCACACTATATAATATATATACCGAGTCTGTAAAGGATACTAACACTATAGCTATTGTGTTAGTAACTGATACCTTTTTTGAAATCGATGAGTACCGGATACTAACACTATGGTTTCCGAGTCGGTACATGATACTAACCTGATGGATATAAATTTATGCTAAAGTTCACCCAAATTGAGAATTATAACAATTTCCGAACACCTGTTACTCCAGTTAAACCATACACTCTGGCCTTCATCGATATCAGTTATCACATTTCGCGGTAAGCATGACATCAGTCAATTCAATATATTACAGTTAAATACTGTTTGTTGGGAAGAACTAATATATACATGCAAGTATGTATTAGGTATTGCGAACCTAATAACAAATTAGTTCAGTTGTGACCAGAAGGATAAACCAAAGGCAGCATGAACGGAAGTATAATCTCATGCACATTCGTTTCGTGCTTACTGGCGACTCATCAGTAGGAGCCGGTATTACGCCCTTTAACCACTATATATTTGGTAGAAGAATGTGGAATAATAGGACAGTACAATCTCCTAGACGAATGTGTAAACCTGTAATAATGAAGCTAACATAATCTAAAGTCAACGACAATGCGACTTCAATGCTAACTCACACTATATAATATATATACCGAGTCTGTAAAGGATAATAACACTATGGCTATTGTGTTAATAACTGATACCTTTCTTGAAATCGATGAGTACCGTATACTAACACTATGGTTTCTGTGTCGGTACATGATACCAACCTTATGGATATAAATTTATGCTAAAGTTCACCCAAATTGAGAATTACAACAATTTCCGAACACCTGTTACTCCAGTTAAACCATACACTCTGGCCTTCATCGATATCAGTTATCACATTTCGCGGTAAGCATGACATCATTCAATTCAATATATTACAGTTAAATACTGTTTGTTGCGAAGAGCTAATATATACATGCAAGTATGTATTAGGTTTAGCGAACCTAGTAACAAATTAGTTAGTTTTAACTGGAGTAACAGGTGTTCGGAAATTGTTGTAATTCTCAATTTGGGTGAACTTTACCATAAATTTATATCCATCAGGTTGGTATCATGTACCGACTCAGAAACCATAGTGTTAGTATCCGGTACTCATCGATTTCAAGAAAGGTATCAGTTACTAACACAATAGCCATAGTGTTAGTATCCTTTACAGACTCGGTATATATATTATATAGTGTGAGTTAGCATTGAAGTCGTATTGTCGTTGACTTTAGATTATGTTAGCTTCACTATTACAGGTTTACACATTCGTCTAGGAGATTGTACCGTCCTATTATTCCACATTCTTCTACAAAATATATAGTGGTTAAAGGGCGTAATACCGGCTCCTACTGATGAGTCGCCAGTAAGCACGAAACGAATGTGCATGAGATTATACTTTCCGTTCATGCTGCCTTTGGTTTATCCTTCTGGTCACAACTGAACTAATTTGTTACTAGGTTCGCAAAACCTAATACATACTTGCATATATATATATTAGCTCTTCGCAACAAACAGTATTTAACCCGTTAATTGTTTGAGTCTGTGTAATCCTGAAAACATATACCGAAGCCTAGCACAGAATTGATCCAACAAGTATGGCCTAAATTGTGCACAAGGCAAATCTATTTGGACTGCAATTAGAAGATCAACTAACTCCTGGACAGCTACTTGCTAATTTAGTTTTCCGTTAGTCTGTATATTGATAGTGTAAATCAGCCAAGTAATTTTAGTTTCTGTGCAATGCCTATATCACTTAAACTGACATTGGTTTATGTTTTAATTTCATTTATTAGTCGCCGCTAAACATTTTTTCTACTTCATCTGATTGATTATCCAGATGAATGAACTTTGTATTACCAGTCAAAGTGATCCGCAAATTATACGAACGCCTTTTAATGCATCAGCGTGTAAAAATTCGATATATGCATTTCTACTAATATCTTTAAGCGTATTTAAATGTTGCTACGTCAATTCGTGCTGTTCTCGCCGTATTCGATTGATTTCAGATGTCAAGTCTGGTCAGATAAGCTAACCTTACACCTGTTCTTATAATCAGTGCTTTTAGGTTCTAAGATGGCTGTTTATTTCAAATCGAAATTCAAAGGTTGCTTCAAAATCAATATCGCTTTTGTCTGGAGGGTGAGTTCATAATTAGGGCCCACCGATAGTGCTTTACATATTTTTATCTGATCAATTTGTAATTTTGATATATCAAGCACACGTTTATCATTATCAATAGGTATAAAGCGACGCATAGCTCCAGGTTTTACATGATTTTTTAATTTCGTTACCTATCTTGTTTCGTTTTCCATCGAAATAACTGGCTAAAAGATCACAACTCACATTCATTTCCACAAAATTGCTTCATCTTCGTTAAACTACTCAATTCTGGAATATACCAACCCTATCAGATATCTTCGATTGACCGTGAGTTTAGACGAGCAAAAACTCCGCATAAAATCTGCTGGGAACTGTATTTCCGCAATAACATTAGAAGAATCTAATTATCAAAATAACGTCTCTAGTTCGTCTAGTTTTTAAAGGAATCTTTTAAAATGAGAGCATTATTAAAATTTAGAGTATCCCTACGATGATATAAACATTTAAAGGAACTTTATAACATAAAATAACCGTATCTTTTTCATTCCCTCTTTGCTCGACCTGGTAGTGATGCACTTGTTTGATTAGTTGTTCATGTATTTCGCTATCTCTCTTCGTTTAAATTGTCCTTTTATTTCACATTTAAATATATATTGTTGATTTTATGCAGAATGTGCCATTGACAAATATATTACACGTTAAATTCGTAAGAAATTGTTCATTTTATGCAAAGTTCTTAATTAAAATTTTATCATAGTACAACACAACCGCCCACATTTTCTGTGATATGCCTAATGTTTTGTTTTCCGTTTTTAATAATGGGAATACTGTTTTTATTTTGAGTAGGACTACAGTATAAATAACAAAAATCTCGTGATCAAATAAAGTGATATTATTGAGCGTTATATTGGGCAAAATTTGTATTACGCGTAATTGGTTTCAAACTACAATATAATCACATACTTTGGCAAAGCAATAAGTTAAAAGATAAATTTAATCGATTTCTTAAAGCTCTATATTCTGTACCAAATTCGGAAAAAATTTCACATAAATTCGCACACAAACTAGCGAATTGAAACGTACGCTTAGATTTTTTGAGTTATTTTAGCTTGTGTTTGTTTGCATGTGTAGACAATGGTGGTTGATTTAACTTATGATACAGCGTATACTGCTAACGTATTCTGATGGGAAAGCTAATTGTTTTTTTTACTAAAAAATGTAAATGTATGTTACAATACCAAATTTTTTATCATTCACCAGATGAATACGCAAAACGAACTCAAAAGCTTCATACATCCAAGCGTTAGATTATTATTGGCAGTCATGTCGGACAATAGACCAAACATTGTTTACGCGGGTGTTGATACAAATTCTTTTAACCAGTTTGCGAGCTTTAGAAAAACACAATTCTATTGTATCATACCAAGTAGTATAACATTGAAAGACCAGCGGCTATCGACAGATTTTCTAAGTTTCTATGAATAATGGAAATGTGGCCATATTTTGGCCTACTTACGCGAAATCCCTAACAAGCCGATTGAGATTATAGCAATTGTATTTAAAAAATTAAAAGGAATACCTGTGAATTCTAATAAACATATTTATAAATTTTAATTTCTAGAGTAATTAGTATCAACCCCACAAGAGCTAATGAACACGGTGTACTGTCTACAAGAGAAAGAGAATATTATTTTCTCTTCCCTCTTATATTAGCCGCAGATAAGCAACTTTAAAGTAAATTTGAGATATTGGTCAAATTGCCTGGTCAATTGCCCCATTTCTACATAAACCAAAATCAGAAGAAAATTATTATATATTTATGAAACCCTTTATATAAAACAAAAATAAACACCTGGCCTAAATATTTAAAAGTTTCATCCATATGATATTCTAATCGACAGGCCACGAATCAGATAATCCAACAACAATCTATTAGCATCCAGGCAAGACCAAACATCCCCTCGACCAGTCTCAACAAAAAAATCGATCGGATTGGCAACAAACTGAAGGGGAAAAACAGCTGCACATACGGCCACAGAAGTTCCGAACCAATATCAGTATTCAACATTACAATCCGCACCTGCGTTGTCACCAAGTGGAGAAGACAACATTGTGAAAAAAAACGAAATGAAAGACTACGCTCGGGACAAAAATATTTGTACACGTAACAGCTAACAATGCGAACGATTGGATAACTCTCAAGCCATCATAACAAGAATAACCAGATCTCAGACATCACTTTACAACACAGACTTCTACATGCCCGCAGGCACACACACAGACACGTGCGCATACACACTTACTAATCAGTCAAACAAGAAATAGAAGTAACACCGAGTCATATTTTTTGCCACCCCTATAATAAAATGAAAACCCAGGACATATATAAATGAAATTTTGTAATTTGAAGTTTAGTATTCTCGAAATAAATGGCCATTATCCACTTTGTTATTAATGATTTCTCTCTTTCTAATTATATTTATATATATATATATATATATATATATATATATATATATATATATATATAATTAGGAAGAAAGAACACATTAATAACAAAGTGAATAAAGGCCATTTATTTCGTGAATACTAATCATCTCTTATACAATCATACATATTTATACATTTTGGGTTTTCAATTGATTATGCTAGTGGTAACAAATCTGACTCGTTTTTACTGCTGTTTCTTGTTTTGACTAGTTGGTAAGTGTGTATGCGTTTGTGTTTGTGTGTATGCGTGTTTGCATGTAAAGGTCATTCTCGCAGTATTGCGAAGTGATGTCTGAGATCTTGTCATTATTGTTTTGATGGCTTGAGAATTAAACATTTGTGCGCATTGTTCACTGTTACATATACAAGTGCTATTTTTCCCAGTATAGTTGATCGTTTCACCTTGTTGCGCAAAGTTGTCGTTTTCACATGGTAACAGCGCCAGTGTGGATTACAGTGTTAAACGCTCACATTGTTTGGAGACTTCTGTCATCGTATGCGCCTCTGTTATTTCCACTTC